>CAJVGC010000079.1:0-90048 GCA_910822075.1 Senecio squalidus
CCCAATAGACCCCGAGGACCAAGAAAAGACGACCTTCACTTGTCCATTTGGGACTTTTGCATATAGGAGGATGCCATTCGGACTTTGTAATGCACCGGGTACATTTCAGAGATGCATGATGGCGATATTTCAGGACATGGTCGAGAATTCCATGGAGGTTTTTATGGACGATTTCTCGGTTTATGGGAGTTCGTTTGATGGGTGTTTAGAGAATTTGGATCGTATGCTTGCACGATGTGAAGAAACTAACTTGGTATTGAATTGGGAAAAGTGCCATTTTATGGTAAAAGAGGGGATTGTTTTGGGGCACAAGATATCGAAAGCCGGGATTGAGGTTGATCGAGCTAAGATAGAGGTGATATCGAAGTTGCCACCACCAACAAACGAGAAGGCGGTTAGGAGCTTTTTGGGGCATGCGGGTTTTTATAGGCGGTTCATTAAAGACTTTTCAAAAATCACTAGACCCATGACTAGATTGCTAGAGAAGGACACGAAGTTTGAGTTTTCGAAGGAGTGTGTAGAGGCGTTTGAATTGTTGAAGGAAAGATTGACGAACACACCCATTCTAGTTTCGCCAAATTGGGATCTACCCTTCGAATTGATGTGTGATGCGAGTAACTTTGCGGTGGGGGCGGTATTAGGTCAAAGGATTGAGAAACATTTTAGGCCTATTTATTTTGCAAGCAAAACGTTAAATGAGGCTCAGCAAAATTATACCACTACCGAGAAGGAATTACTAGCTGTTGTGTTCGCATTCGATAAATTTCGGTCTTACTTGGTATTGAGTAAAACGGTGGTTTTTACGGATCACTCGGCCTTGAAGTTTCTATTTTCCAAGTTAGATGCGAAACCGAGACTAATTCGATGGATTCTATTGTTACAAGAATTCGATGTTGAGATACAAGATAAAAGGGGGAGAGAAAATGTGGCGGCGGATCACTTGAGTCGTTTAGAGAACCCGGACCTTGGTGAATTAGGAGAAGGAGAAATAAGAGATCAGTTTTCGGGAGAGCAATTGGCTTTTGTTGGGCAAGTTAGTAGCGAAAATGTACCATGGTTTGCGGATATAGCAAATTATTTGGTAGGAGGAATTATTAATCGGGACTTGAGCTATCAACAAAGAAGGAAGCTGTTTTCGGATGTCAAATATTACTTTTGGGAGAAACCTTACTTATTCAGAATGTGTGCGGATGGAATGATTAGAAGGTGTGTGCACGGAAGTGAGACAAGAAAAATTTTGGATGATTGCCACCACGGACCAACGGGAGGACATTATGGTCCATCGGTTACGGGGAAGAAGGTTTTTGACGCGGGTTTCTATTGGCCAACTATCTTCAAAGAGGCACAAACCTTGGTACGCACATGTGATTCGTGTCAACGGCAAGGCACAATAACGAGGAGGGATGAAATGCCGCAACAAGGCATTCAAGTGTGTGAAGTGTTCGATATTTGGGGCATCGACTTCATGGGACCATTCAAACCGTCGAATAGGAATATGTATATCTTGGTGGCGGTAGACTACGTGTCCAAATGGGTCGAAGCTAAAGCACTACCCACTAATAATTCGGCTGTTGTTATTGACTTTTTGAAAAGTCTATTTTGCAGGTTTGGGATGCCGAAAGCATTGATTAGCGACCGAGGAACTCATTTTGCAAATGCTAATATGGAGAAGTTGCTTAAGCGGTATGGAGTGCAACATCGATTTTCGACTTCTTACCATCCCCAAACGAGTGGGCAAGTCGAGAACACAAACCGAGCTATCAAGAGGATTCTGGAGAAAACGGTGCATAATAATCCCGTGCTTTGGTCAAAGAAATTGGAAGATGCATTGTGGGCGTTCCGGACTGCCTTCAAAACACCAATTGGTACAACCCCTTTTCGCTTACTTTATGGTAAAAATTGTCATTTACCCATGCAGATTGAGCATAAAGCGTATTGGGCGTTAAAAGAGTGTAGCACGGATTTGTTGGAAAGCGGAGAGACTAGATTCCTACAATTACACGAGTTAGATGAACTAAGGTGGAACGCATACGAAAACTCGAGTTTATACAAGGCGAGGACGAAGGCAAGGCACGATTTGAAGATCCGAAGGAAGGAATTCAAAGAGGGAGACAAAGTCCTCTTATTCCAATCTAAATACAAGTTCAAAGCACCTAAGTTGAGATCAAAGTGGACGGGTCCGTATTTGGTGAGACGGGTCTTTTCGGGTGGCTATGTGGAGCTAGAAACGGATGATGGCGGATCATTTATCGTTAATGGTCAAAGAGTCAAAATATACCGTGAGGAGGATGAGGAGAACAGTATGACGTTGGAGAATGGGTTTTACCCGTTCTAGGTTCTCGGCACAACGAGGAGTCAAGCTAATGACTCGAGGAAAAAACGAGCACTTTCGGATTAAACCCCGGTTTGTTGTATCATTTCTCTTTTATTTTCTTTTATTTTGATTGTTTTTGCTGTTTTTAGTTATTTTAGTAACTTAGGAGTTAACTAGTTGTAGTTTAGTTTAAGTGTTTAAGTAATTTAGGAGGTAAAACGGAAAAATATGCTGTAGCACCCTTCTTGCGGCGCAAGAGGAGTGTCTTGCGCCGCAAGACGTCTTCAGTGGCGGGAGCAAAAAAGGGTGTCAACCACTTGCGCCGCAAGTATATACCTTTGCGCCGCAAGACCATCAGGTGCAGTAACAAAAAAAAAAAAAAAAAAAAAAAATTTTCTTTTCTTTTAACACCCCTAAACCGACCACACACTTCTTTTCTTCACCCTAGCGGCGCAAAACACACACCACTCTCAAAGCATTTCGATTTTCTTTCACATCTTTTCTCAAATCCAATCAATTAACGACATGGGAAGATCCGTATGTTGTTTATTACTTTTAATTTCTTAACTTTTTAGTTTAATTAGGGTTCTTGAATTGAAATTGATTTGGGGAAAAAGTTAGGTTTAATATCTTTAGTCTTCAATTAGTTAATTAGGTTAAGTAACATTGTGTTTTAGTTTGGTTTTAGTGATTTTAGGCTTTGATGTAGTTGTATCGGGTTTACCTTGTTGCTGCAGAATTTCGCCCAGAAAATGCTCTTCTTGCGCCGCAAGAGGGCACAGTTGCGGCGCAAGAAGGCCTCAGACCTGACATTTTATAAAAAAAAAAAAAAAAAAAAAAAAAAAGTTGTTTGTGTTATTTTGTCTAACAATTGTAGTTTGTTTTGTCTTTGTTTTTTGTTTGTTTTTGTAGGGTAAACGTCAAGCGGTGGAGGCACCGGAAGTGGAAGAATCATCCACGGCTCATCGAGTGGAACGACCACCTGTTCCATCCACTGAATCAATGGTGATGCGACCTGAAACACACCCTTGGCTCAAATGGACAGGATGCACTGCCAATGAGAAAATCCGGTTTAACAACAATTTGGCCCTACTTCAAGACAAGGCGGTTCACCCCGCGAAGTTTTTAGAGTGGGGTATGCTTGAGAGTTTGGGAATAACTGCGGAATTGAATTCTTACTTTATGACACGGTTCATCAGAGAGACTGGAGCTCCACCTTTTGAGGTGGAAGTATGGAAGAAAGGGTTCAGTGTCCGAGAGAGCAGTTACCGAGAACTCTGTCTTGAATTTTACTCTACTTTGACAGTTGACCCGGTACCTGACACTGGTGATGAAGTTTATGGGGCGAAAATAATCAAATTCCGGTTGGGGGGGAAATCTCATGCCGTTTCCATACCACATTTCGGGTATTTAGCTGGTTTATTTACCCAAGAGGAATATTTGGATAGGCGTAACATGAGCGGGTACATTGTGAAGGGAAGTTGGAATTGGAATGCCATCCGGAGTCGAAAAGATAATGTGTGGTTTGACTTGTCCGGAAAGAGGCCTCACGCCTCCACCAATAAAGCAAACAATCTCACGAATCCTATGTTGAGAGTGCTTGAAAAGGCAATCTCCAACTCATTTCTGCAACGCTTTCAACATCAGGATAAGGTTTATATTGACGATCTGTGGCTTTTGTATTTCAATAAACGGGACCCGACAAAATATGTGAATGCACCTTGGGCATTAGCTGAGTACATGAACGAGAAAGGGTCCGGACGACAAGCAGCAGGGCCTATGGTTTGTGGACACTTCATCACGAGGATAGCAAAGACTTTGGGTGTGATGACTCAGGCGGGGACTCGATAGTGTAGTCCACCTGTGGGTTGGAAAATGGTCACGATGAATGACTTGTTTCGGGCTAAGATTGTAACCAAAAACAGAGTTTATGTTGGTAATGTGCAGGTTGAAGAGGGTGAAGAAGCTGAGGAAGAGAACGAGGAGGATGTGGGTAACGAGAACACGGCGGGAGCAGTACCACCACCACTTGGCCCATTTGATTTCAACCCAATGATGCACGAGATGTATCGAATTGGGCGCCAGGTGGACGCTACTCAAGCGGATGTGTCTCACATTCGGACGGAGGTCGATAGGACCCGCTCGGATGTTCACCAGTTCGGGGATTACACGCAGTACCACATGGCACGCTACCAGCCCATGTGGGAATACATGACCACTTCTCAATACCATGCGCAGAATCCCGAGGCAGCGAGTGGGTGGACCGAGTACAACCCACCTCCCATGTTCAACCCGTTTCCCCCTCATGATGAAGAGTGAAAGAAGTGAAGAAGCCGCTCGTGGGGCTTGTTTGTTTGTTGTGTTTGTTTGTTTGACGAACTATTTATCTTTCGTTGTGTTTGGTCGTGTTCGGAACTATTTCTTTTTATTTGTCGTTGCTTAGGATATTTTATGCTAATTAACTTGTTTGTTTATGTGTTTTGTACCACATCAAGACTGGCATTAAGTTCAGCACGTGCGGAGTCGATTCGGAAATCATGCCACATCCTACGGAACTCGCACGGTTTTGTTTTTCTTTCTTCTTTTATTTTTGTATTTTTAGTTTTATTTTAATTTCCCTTAAGTTAGTTAGTTTTTATTTTTGATGGAACACATTAGGGACAATGTGTTGTTCAAGTATGGGGGGGTTAGTCGGGAAATTAGTTAGTTTTGTCCCCTATATCCATTACATTATTTTAGTCCCATTTGAGTCATTTGGAGTCTAAAAAAAAAAATATATATATATATATATATAAAAAAAAACCCGCTTAAATGTAGTTAAGGAAAATGATAGGGGCTTGTATATTTAACTTTATTCCGGTACTTTAACGTGAAATTGCTTAGGAACATCTTTAGTTAGTAAAATACTTGTAAATAAGAGTTTAGGTTTTCTAATTTTAGTTCCTTAAGTTTCCCTGAAAAATCAAAAAGATAGATAATCACTAGATATCCTTAGTACCGAGCCCTTTTAGTCCCTGCACCCTTTCGGGGGTAGTTGGGGAATCCTAGTATTACTTAAGCCCTTGGAGAATTAGAGGCGAAGAAAAAGGCCATAGGCCTTTCCCGTCGACAAAATAGAAATTGATCCTCACTATAACGAAGACTCAAATCCCGTTATACCGTTCACTTCAAAGAAAATATAAAAATACAAATCTATAATATTTGAAGTGAACAAAAGTGAGGGAAAAGAAAAAGATGAAGACTAACCAATTAATTCTCGAGAAAGAAAAAAAAAGAAGAAGAAATGCTTAGTAATATTTTAAGGGTTCCCCCGAAAGTAAGGCGTAAGGGGTCGGCTATAATGGCTGATCGCTCTAACTTTGGTTAGAGAGTGAGGGAAAAGGGGTGATTATCTTGACATATCTAAACTAGGGGAAGAATTAGGAGTTAAAATTGTTAAATTGCGGTTCTTGTTTGCTTAAGTAATTTAGTAGCTTTAGATGTTTGTAGTCGGTTTTACGATCTAGCAATTTCACGCATATCTTTATTTCTAACACCGGAATTTAGTTAAATGTTTGAGCCCGTGATTCCTTATCTTTTCTTAAGTTGTATGTTTTTGTAAATTTGTTAGTAGGTTTGAGTCGGATTTGCTTAGGGACAAGCAAATGCATAAGTATAGGGGGTTTGATATCGCTCATTTATACGAGTATTTCATAGCGATATTTGTTATGTTTAGAGTCCAAAACGTAATGGATAGGCCCCGTATTTCTTATATTTTGTGTAAAGTGTGTTTTATAGGTTTTTGGTTACGATTGGAGTCAAAAGAGGTGTTTCGGGACAAAAAGAGGCTAAGGAAAACAAGTCGGAAAGCAAAATGTCTAGTTGCCTTGGCCATTTTAACTAATTGCTCCGCAACTAGTTGACACAAGAGTTTGTGGAGCTCGCTGAAGACAACTTGCGCCGCAAGAAGCATGTGTTGCGGCGCAAGAGAATAACGTACTGGGTCAAAGCAATTATATGACTTGCGGCGCAAGAAAGAATGTTGCGGCGCAAGAGATCAACTGGCAGTTACAATTTTGTTTCTTTAATCCTAATTAAGTGGGAACCCAAGAGTTAGTGGGCTAATACTTATGGACGAATTTCTGGACAAATACATTATCATTATCATCACATTCTCAGCAATTAACATCAGTTAGCAAGGAGAATCAAGAACACTTTTCATAATCGTTATTTTCGAGTTGAACAATCGTTACTTTAATTTCCGCTTTGTTAATTTGGGGATACTTGGAACCTATTTTCCAGCTTTTGGTATTGAATCTTTTATCATTTTATTTACAATTTGAATTATGTCTTTTACATATTTGATTGTGTTTGTTACAATTATGAGTAGCTAATCTCTTTAAACGTTTGCTTGGATTATGTGAACATTTATGTGTTAGGTTTTGGGTGTGAAATTAGAGTGATATGTTGAGGTTAATTGGGGATCCGTTTGGGTTAATATTTTAATTATCTTGTTAAAATTGTTTATACTCTTATTTGGTAATCTAAAAACGGGTATTCGAAAGGAATCCGTAATTTTTACTAAAATAGGAACGAATTAATCGGCCGGTCTTTAGTTGATTATAAGTTTTTGGTATTCGAAAGGGATCAATAACAACGATTTTTACAAGTAAATATTAACACGAACGCTAGCTACTAAATTAAGAGAAATCGGTTTAAGAGTTAGTAAGCTATTCGAAAGAAAGCTTATAGATTAATTCTCACATATCGGCTTGAAACTTTATGCACAATTACTTGAGGTGTTAACGGTATTCGAAAGGAATCGTTGCATGGTTAGGTAATTGGAGAAATCCGGTATTCGAAAGGAACTTAGGATTTTACATTAGAAGTTTATCGACATTTTCACACCTAAGAATTAACACATATTCGTAATCGGTCCAAGCAAACGTCTTTTTATCCATATTTGATTTCTAAGGTATTTTTACCGTTATTATAAGCAAGTCTTCTTAAGACTAAAACCACTTGTTACTTGTTACGCGTTTTTATAAAACTAATACTTTCAACTATAAATAGTCCCTGTGTTCGAACCCGATATTTGCTAATACTATTTTACAATTGACAAGGGTACACTGCCCGTGTCGTAATCTAGTAAAGGTTTATTTTCGGAAAACTAGATTTTTCGCATCAACGCCTCTGGTAGAATTTAGTTTCCTTCTTTAAACTGAAACTACAAAGGAAGATGGAATATTATCAATAAAAATCCGTACACAACCTTTTGGTATTGATTAATAAAATAGAAGATTGCTATTCTCACCTGTACTCGTCACTATATCCATAAGCAAAGATTATATCTGGGTACTTCTCCAAGATTGTGATTGCACAACAATTCATCAAATTTAAAGCTCTATCATCGTTTGGTTTTTCAAACTCGTTAACTTGTGAAAATCTGCCAAATTTGCTAGAAGGTTACAATAGTAAATTTTTTGTGTATACTTTAATCTCTTAAGATGTAAAAAAAGTACCAATTAAAAATCAAAACTTTATAGGCTTCGAGCTAATACTGAATAAAATCTGGAAGTATTTTGGTTATATGTTCTACCTTTCAAACTGTCGACCAACTATTCGAACTACAATCAAGTTCCGATACATCACTTCATCTTCGTTTTCAAAAGATTTCACGTACTCATACTTGCTATTCGCCATGTCAGCTTCTAATCAGACAAGGAAAAGTGATGAATCACCAAATCCCGTTATACGGAGCGAGATGTGCAGTAGGATGTGCACTCCTGTATTCCTAATAAAACCAACAACATAGAACATTAACAAATTTTTTAAAACTAATGGGTATTTGTTAGTCTTTATATTCTTTTGAGCATCAAAATGTCTTGATATTTTCTTTCGTTCAACGTATACACAAAACATTGTAATCAATCCCGAACAACTGTTCTTCTCTAGTGTTTGAGTACCTTGTAGAGAAAACATTATAAAACATTCTGTTGAAGAAAATAAGTAAATACGCAAAGAGATAGACAAGATTTTAGCCATCATCGCCTAAAATTAATTATCCCTTTTTCTTTGGGATATACCTAGTTGGTCCTACGCACTTTGAGTTCTCAAATTGCAGGCTGACATACATACGCATTTATGTGAAAATATACTGGAATTAAAAGAAAGTTGGGACGGGACCTTTAATTTGCGTTGAGCTTCCTTAGTGCTTTTGCCAGACTTGACTAGCAGTGTTATACTGATTGTTTATATGACCTTCGCCAATTAGAAAAGAAAAAAATAAGTTTCCGAAATGTCTTGCAAGTAGAAGCGGAAAAATGGCGCGATCAAAACTGTTAAACATGCATGAGCCGAGTTGATCCCTTTGGCCCAAAATATCAACCCATTCACAAACTTTGAATGAAAATCAAAATCGACAAGGTTGATGTCCTTATAATAATTTAAAAGTTAATATTAAGATTTACACAAGATAACATGATTTACTCACACTCAACTTGTCTCCAAGCTAGATAATCTCGAATAATCTCGTATGATGGATAACACACAGCCCTTCCATCAAAATTCGGTGGGTACTTCAACTCTTGTTTAGGGAAAAATTCATTCCATTTTATCACATATGTAGAAGAGAAAAACGAGACTATTGCAGATACTATTTCGCCGCAAGAATAAAAAAGGGTAGGTTCAACATTGCTAATTACAAAAATGAAAAGACATTTCTACCCTACTAACTTTCACTATTTTATCGAGAACGGAAGAGGCACGTCGTTGATAGAGTTGACTATTTTTCTTCAAAACAAAGCTGAAAATAAGTAACAATAACAGTAATTACACATTGCTTAATGTCACAATATCGATCAATAAACAATTTATTTAACAAATTTACGTGTATTCATCACTCACTCCATATGCAAATACAACGTCTTCAAACTCTTCTAGCACATAAACTGCACATGAGTTCATTAGTTTCGGCGCTTGCTCGTCATTAGGCTTCTCAAATCCTTGAACCAAAATCTAACGGAAAATTAAAACAAAAAACTCAATTTGATTAATAAATCATATTTATCTATCAGAATATAGTTTTACCTCTGGAAATGAGAGCCATCAATTCTCACAACGATCCAAGTAAATGGAAGCACCTTGTTCTCATAATGAAACGATTTCAGGTAATCAGGTTTAATATTATTCACACTCTGCTCAAAACAACCTAACTCGTTGCAAAGACATGCATAATCGTTCCAGAATCTTCTCGAGACTATATTTTCTGAGTGGACAATTATGAACTCCTTCCTCCGTCTTTTCACAGGGGCTTCATTGTCGTTGATCTTTAACGTATCATCAACCTGGGTGATTACTGATAAATAAGATTAATAGTGCATATAATTCTTTAAATTTATACGAAGAAAAGAACTGGGATAACAGATATGAAAATATCACTACGCGATATCATCTCTGTTTTAAGAATGCAAGAACCGTGGCGGTAAATGCTAGGAAGATTTTTGTAATTGATATCGAACTGTTGGAACATAATCTCGTTTTTTTCTTGCTTTTGAGTGTCCTATAAATAAGCAATATTCAATATAAATTATGGGGAACAAATGCTATTAAAACAAGTTAAAGCTGTGGACGTTTTCTTGATAAAAAGAATAATTTCAGTCAGCATATAAAACTGAAGTGCAGTGAAAATATACGTTAATCAGACACACCTTCAAGATTTCGTGTGCTTCTTTCTCTGATATCCCGTTTTTTATCAACATCCAGAAGCAAGTATTGTACTGATTTTTACTATGACCTGGAAAAAATATACAAGAAAGACTACTTTAAAATCTACCAGACAACAAAACTGAATATCGAAAGGTAAAATAAAATGACCTATTTACCCTTTCAACTTAATTTTTAACGCTTTTTCTCGTATTTTATAAGGTGCCACATTTTTTTCCACAAAAGTAGATTACATGATTAATAATATTTAATATCCCAAAATCAAGACCACACATCCCAACACGCAATAGTGAAGATATCTAGGTAGTGTCAAATGAGTAATTACTCAACCTCTCTTTGTCTCCATGCAAGATATGCTTGAAGAACCTCTATTGACGGGCATCATATAACTCGTGATTTGAATGAAGGAATAGATCTCATCTCCTTTTGGGGAAAGAAATCTCTCCATTTTGCCACGTATAAAGATGTGAAAAATTTACTGTTAAATCAACATTAAAGATATTATAACTACGTAAGACTGTCAAAAATAATATCACCTAGCACGCCTCTGGTAGAATTTAATTTCCTTCTTTAAACTGAAACTACAAAGGAAGATGGAATATTATCAATAAAAATCCGTACACAATTTTTTGGTATTGATTAATAAAACAGAAGATTGCTATTCTCACATGTACTCGTCACTATATCCATAAGCAAAGATTATATCTGGGTACTTCTCCAAGATTGTGATTGCACAACAATTCATCAAATTTAAAGCTCTATCATCGTTTGGTTTTTCAAACTCGTTAACTTGTGAAAATCTGCCAAATTTGCTAGAAGGTTACAATAGTAAATTTTTTGTGTATACTTTAATCTCTTAAGATGTAAAAAAAGTACCAATTAAAAATCAAAACTTTATAGGCTTCGAGCTAATACTGAATAAAATCTGGAAGTATTTTGGTTATATGTTCTACCTTTCAAACTGTCGACCATCTATTCGAACTACAATCAAGTTCGGATACATCACTTCATCTTCGTTTTCAAAAGATTTCACGTACTCATACTTGCTATTCGCCATGTCAGCTTCTAATCAGACAAGGAAAAGTGATGAATCACCAAATCCCGTTATACGGAGCGAGATATGCAGTAGGATGTGCACTCCTGTATTCCTAATAAAACCAACAACATAGAACATTAACAAATTTTTTAAAACTAATGGGTATTTTTTAGTCTTTATATTCTTTTGAGCATCAAAATGTCTTGATATTTTCTTTCGTTCAACGTATACACAAAACATTGTAATCAATCCCAAATAACTGTTCTTCTCTAGTGTTTGAGTACCTTGTAGAGAAAACATTATAAAACATTCTGTTGAAGAAAACAATATTTCTTCCGATAAGTAAATACGCAAAGAGATAGACAAGATTTTAGCCATCATCGCCTAAAATTAATTATCCCTTTTTCTTAGGGATATACCTAGTTGGTCCTACGCACTTTGAGTTCTCAAAATGCAGGCTGACATACATACGCATTTATGTGAAAATATACTGGAATTAAAAGAAAGTTGGGACGGGACCTTTAATTTGCGTTGAGCTTCCTTAGTGCTTTTGCGAGACTTGACTAGCATCCAAAAACAAGTGTTATACTGATTGTTTATATGACCTACACAAATTAGAAAAGAAAAAAAATAAGTTTCCGAAATGTCTTGCAAGTAGAAGCGGAAAAATGGCGCGATCAAAACTGTTAAACATGCATGAGCCGAGTTGATCCCTTTGGCCCAAAATATCAACCCATTCACAAACTTTGAATGAAAATCAAAATCGACAAGGTTGATGTCCTTATAATAATCTAAAAGTTAATAATAAGATTTACACAAGATAACATGATTTACTCAAACTCAACTTATCTCCAAGCTAGATAATCTCGAATAATCTCGTATGATGGATATCATACAACCCTTCCATCAAAATTCGGTGGGTACTTCAACTCTTGTTTAGGGAAAAATTCATTCCATTTTATCACATATGTAGAAGAGAAAAACGAGACTATTGCAGATACTATTTCGCCGCAAGAATAAAAAAGGGTAGGTTCAACATTGCTAATTACAAAAATGAAAAGACATTTCTACCCTACTAACTTTCACTATTTTATCTAGAACGGAAGAGGCACGTCGTTGATAGAGTTGACTATTTTTCTTCAAAACAAAGCTGAAAATAAGTAACAATAACAGTAATTACACATTGCTTAATGTCACAATATCGATCAATAAACAATTTATTTAACAAATTTACGTGTATTCATCACTCACTCCATATGCAAATACAACGTCTTCAAACTCTTCTAGCACATAAACTGCACATGAGTTCATTAGTTTCAGCGCTTGCTCGTCATTAGGCTTCTCAAATCCTTGAACCTCGCAAAATCTAACGGAAAATTAAAACAAAAAACTCAATTTGATTAATAAATCATATTTATCTATCAGAATATAGTTTTACCTCTGGAAATGAGAGCCATCAATTCTCACAACGATCCAAGTAAATGGAAGCACCTTGTTCTCATAATGAAACGTAATCAGGTTTAATATTATTCACACTCTGCTCAAAACAACCTAACTCGTTGCAAAGACATGATTAATCGTTCAAGAATCTTCTCGAGACTATATTTTCTGAGTGGACAATTATGAACTCCTTCCTCCGTCTTTTCACAGGGACTTCATGGTCGTTGATCTTTAACGTATCATCAACCTGGGTGATTACTGATAAATAAGATTAATAGTGCATATAATTCTTTAAATTTATACGAAGAAAAGAACTGGGATAACAAATATAAAAATATCACTACGCGATATCATCTCTGTTTTAAGAATGCAAGAACCGTGGCGGTAAATGCTAGGAAGATTTTTGTAATTGATATCGAACTGTTGGAACATAATCTCGTTTTTTTCTTGCTTTTGAGTGTCCTATAAATAAGCAATATTCAATATAAATTATGGGGAACAAATGCTATTAAAACAAGTTAAAGCTGTGGACGTTTTCTTGATAAAAAGAATAATTTCAGTCAGCATATAAAACTAAAGTGCAGTGAAAATATAAGTTAATCAGACACACCTTCAAGATTTCGTGTGCTTCTTTCTCTGATTTCCCGTTTTTTATCAACATCCAGAAGCAAGTATTGTACTGATTTTTACTATGACCTGGAAAAAATATACAAGAAAGACTACTTTAAAATCTACCAGACAACAAAACTGAATATCGAAAGGTAAAATAAAATGACCTATTTACCCCTTTCAACTTAATTTTGAACGCTTTTTCTCGCATTTTATAAGGTGCCACATTTTTCCACAAAAGTAGATTACATGATTAATAATATTTAATATCCCAAAATCAAGACCACACATCCCAACACGCAATAGTGAAGATATCTAGGTAGTGTCAAATGAGTAATTACTCAACCTCTCTTTGTCGCCATGCAAGATATGCTTGAAGAACCTCTATTGACGGGCATCATATAACTCGTGATTTGAATGAAGGAATAGATCTCATCTCCTTTTGGGGAAAGAAATCTCTCCATTTTGCCACGTATAAAGATGTGAAAAAGGAGACAATGAGCGATAGGATCTTGCTGCAGTGTCAAATTTACTGTTAAATCAACACTAAAGATATTATAACTACGTAAGACTGTCAAAAATAATATCACCTAGCACGCCTCTGGTAGAATTTAGTTTCCTTCTTTAAACTGAAACTACAAAGGAAGATGGAATATTATCAATAAAAATCCGTACACAACTTTTTGGTATTGATTAATAAAACAGAAGATTGCTATTCTCACCTGTACTCGTCACTATATCCATAAGCAAAGATTATATCTGGGTACTTCTCCAAGATTGTGATTGCACAACAATTCATCAAATTTAAAGCTCTATCATCGTTTGGTTTTTCAAACTCGTTAACTTGTGAAAATCTGCCAAATTTGCTAGAAGGTTACAATAGTAAATTTTTTGTGTATACTTTAATCTCTTAAGATGTAAAAAAAGTACCAATTAAAAATCAAAACTTTATAGGCTTCGAGCTAATACTGAATAAAAGCTGGAAGTATTTTGGTTATATGTTCTACCTTTCAAACTGTCGACCATCTATTCGAACTACAATCAAGTTCGGATACATCACTTCATCTTCGTTTTCAAAAGATTTCACGTACTCATACTTGCTATTCGCCATGTCAGCTTCTAATCAGACAAGGAAAAGTGATGAATCACCAAATCCCGTTATACGGAGCGAGATATGCAGTAGGATGTGCACTCCTGTATTCCTAATAAAACCAACAACATAGAACATTAACAAATTTTTTAAAACTAATGGGTATTTGTTAGTCTTTATATTCTTTTGAGCATCAAAATGTCTTGATATTTTCTTTCGTTCAACGTATACACAAAACATTGTAATCAATCCCGAATAACTGTTCTTCTCTAGTGTTTGAGTACCTTGTAGAGAAAACATTATAAAACATTCTGTTGAAGAAAACAATATTTCTTCCGATAAGTAAATACGCAAAGAGATAGACAAGATTTTAGCCATCATCGCCTAAAATTAATTATCCCTTTTTCTTTGGGATATACCTAGTTGGTCCTACGCACTTTGAGTTCTCAAATTGCAGGCTGACATACATACGCATTTATGTGAAAATATACTGGAATTAAAAGAAAGTTGGGACGGGACCTTTAATTTGCGTTGAGCTTCCTTAGTGCTTTTGCCAGACTTGACTAGCATCCAAAAACAAGTGTTATACTGATTGTTTATATGACCTTCACAAATTAGAAAAGAAAAAAATAAGTTTCCGAAATGTCTTGCAAGTAGAAGCGGAAAAATGGCGCGATCAAAACTGTTAAACATGCATGAGCCGAGTTGATCCCTTTGGCCCAAAATATCAACCCATTCACAAACTTTGAATGAAAATCAAAATCGACAAGGTTGATGTCCTTATAATAATTTAAAAGTTAATATAAGATTTACACAAGATAACATGATTTACTCAAACTCAACTTATCTCCAAGCTAGATAATCTCGAATAATCTCGTATGATGGATATCATACAACCCTTCCATCAAAATTCAGTGGGTACTTCAACTCTTGTTTAGGGAAAAATTCATTCCATTTTATCACATATGTAGAAGAGAAAAACGAGACTATTGCAGATACTATTTCGCCGCAAGAATAAAAAAGGGTAGGTTCAACATTGCAAATTACAAAAATGAAAAGACATTTCTACCCTACTAACTTTCACTATTTTATCTAGAACGGAAGAGGCACGTCGTCGATAGAGCCGACTATTTTTCTTCAAAACAAAGCTGAAAATAAGTAACAATAACAGTAATTACACATTGCTTAATGACACAATATCGATCAATAAACAATTTATTTAACAAATTTACGTGTATTCATCACTCACTCCATATGCAAATACAACGTCTTCAAACTCTTCTTGCACATAAACTGCACATGAGTTCATTAGTTTCAGCGCTTGCTCGTCATTAGGCTTCTCAAATCCTTGAACCTCGCAAAATCTAACGGAAAATTAAAACAAAAAACTCAGTTTGATTAATAAATCATATTTATCTATCAGAATATAGTTTTACCTCTGGAAATGGAAGCAGCTTGTTCTCATAATGAAACGATTTCAGGTAATTAGGTTTAATATTATTCACACTCTGCTCAAAACAACCTAACTCCTTGCAAAGACATGTATAATCGTTCCAGAATCTTCTCGAGACTATATTTTCTGAGTGGACAATTATGAACTCCTTCCTCCGTCTTTTCACAGGGGCTTCATTGTCGTTGATCTTTAACGTATCATCAACCTGGGTGATTACTGATAAATAAGATTAATAGTGCATATAATTCTTTAAATTTATACGAAGAAAAGAACTGGGATAACAGATATGAAAATATCACTACGCGATATCATCTCTGTTTTAAGAATGCAAGAACCCTGACGGTAAATGCTAGGAAGATTTTTGTAATTGATATCGAACTGTTGGAACATAATCTCGTTTTTTTCTTGCTTTTGAGTGTCCTATAAATAAGCAATATTCAATATAAATTATGGGGAACAAATGCTATTAAAACAAGTTAAAGTTGTGGACGTTTTCTTGATAAAAAGAATAATTTCAGTCAGCATATAAAACTGAAGTGCAGTGAAAATATAAGTTAATCAGGCACACCTTCAAGACTTCGTGTGCTTCTTTCTCTGATTTCCCGTTTTTTATCAACATCCAGAAGCAAGTATTGTACTGATTTTTACTATGACCTGGAAAAAATATACAAGAAAGACTACTTTAAAATCTACCAGACAACAAAACTGAATATCGAAAGGTAAAATAAATTGACCTATTTACCCCTTTCAACTTAATTTTGAACGCTTTTTCTCGCATTTTATAAGGTGCCACATTTTTCCACAAAAGTAGATTACATGATTAATAATATTTAATATCCCAAAATCAAGACCACACATCCCGACACGCAATAGTGAAGATATCTAGGTAGTGTCAAATGAGTAATTACTCAACCTCTCTTTGTCGCCATGCAAGATATGCTTGAAGAACCTCTATTGACGGGCAGCATATAACTCGTGATTTGAATGAAGGAATAGATCTCATCTCCTTTGGGGGAAAGAAATCTCTCCATTTTGGCACGTATAAAGATGTGAAAAAGGAGACAATGAGCGATAGGATCTTGCTGCAGTGTTGATATCGCTCATTTATACGAGTATTTCATCGCGATATTCATTGTGTTTTGAGTCCCAAACGTAATGGAAAGACCCGTTTATGCTTATGTTTTTGTAAAGTTATGTTTTAGGTTGGGTTAGGTGTTTTTGGAGCAAAAGGAATGAGTTTTTGGACTTTAAAATGAAAATGGATAAAGCAATGTGGGACAGGCGACGCATTGGAGCAAGCTAGACAAAGCATTCAGCTCGGAGGTGAGAATGCGAGGCATTCGTTTTACAGGCGAAGCATTCAGGCCATAGGAGGTGAGAATGCGAGGCATTCGTTTGACAGGCGAAGCATTCAGGCCATAGGAGGTGAGAATGCGAGGCATTCGTTTGACAGGAAAAGCATTCAGGCCATAGGAGGTGAGAATGCGAGGCATTCGTTTGACAGACGAAGCATTATTTGTGCTGGCAGTTACTTGTCAGTTTTTTAATGTTAATCATGGGAATACCAAAAGTCTATCCTAACACTATCAAAAAGGGACGAGGGGAGCAGTATTCTATCATCCTTTTGATCACAATTTGGGCATTATCATCAAATTGAAAGCATCACTTTCATTAGGAACAATCGTTAATTTCATTCTTCATCAAACAATCGTCAATTTCAATTTCGTTTAGTTACTTGGAGAATTTTTGGGAACTTGTTACTTACAATTGGTATTGAACTTTTACCTATTTTCCATTGCAATTGAATCATGTCTTTCATATATTTGATTGGTTTTGTTACAATTATGAGTAGCTAATTTCCTTAAACGTTTGCTTGGATTTGTGATCGTTTGTGTGTTAGATTTTGGGTGTGAAATTAGATTGATGTGTAGAGGTTAATCGGGGATCCGTTTGGGTTAATATCTTAATTATATTATTAAAATTGTTTATACTCTTGTTTGGTAATCTAAAAACGGGTATTCGAAAGGAATCCGTAATTTTTACTAAAATAGGAACGAATTAATCGGCCGGTCTTTAGTTGATTATAAGTTAGTGATATTCGAAAGGAATCATTAACAACGATTTGAACAAGTTGGTATTAACACGAACGCTAGCTACTAAATTAAGAAAAATCGGTTTATGAGTTAGTAAGCTATTCGAAAGGAAGCTTATAGATTAATTCTCACACATCGGCTTGAAACTTTATGCACAATTACTTGAGGTGTTAGCGGTATTCGAAAGGAATCGTTGCATGGTTAGGTAATTGGAGAAATCCGGTATTCGAAAGGAACTTAGGATTTTACATTAGAAGTTTATCGACATTTTCACACCTAAGAAATAACATACATTCGTAAACGGTCCAAGCAAGCGTACTTTATACATATTTGAATTACAAATCACTTTTAGTCGTTTTTACTTTAAGTCTTCCTAAGACTAAAACCCCCACTTTGTTACTTATATATGTTTCATGAACGACAATTGAAATATCCCAATTGAAAGTCCCTGAGTTCGAACCCGAACTTGCCCAAACTATACTACAAACGAAAGGGTACACTGCCCGGTGTTGTGGTCTAGCGAAAGCAAAAAGGGAAGACTAGATTTCACACATCAAGTTTTTGGCGCCGCTGCCGGGGACTTGATAATTGGGATTTTTATTTGTCGTTTATTGTTCAAAGTATTTGTTTTTATCTATTTTGGTTTTTAGATTTTGTTTTATTCATTTTCAGGTGCTTTTCACGTTTTGGTTTTTGTTTAGTTATGATTTACAGGTTGTAGATATTAGACGATGAACAGAAGATATAGCAACTATTATGGATATTCGGATAAGGGGAATTACCAAGACCCAATATGTGATTTTGGATATGGTTATAGAGATGATAGAGGACGGGGGAACAACCAATCTTACGAACGAGAATTTTGGTATGAGGAAAATCAACCGAAGAAAGAAAAAGAGCAAGAGTTGAAAGAGTGGTTTAAAACCTTTGTTGAAATGAAAAAACAGTTTAATGATGGGATTTTTAAATACTTGGAATTTCTAGATCTTCGACTTGAACTTGATCGTCAGGATTTTGATGTCACAAAACAACAGTTAGAATGGCAGTTGGAGGAGTTGGAAGAAAGAGCAAGGGATCAATAAGAGGAACAAGTAAATGCAATTTCAACACGGTGGGAATATGAGTATTGGGATGAAGAAACTGAAAACAAAGAAGAAGCTGAACCTGAACCCACTGCGCCGCAGTCACACTCACTGCAACGCAGTGGTATCTCAGAACCCGTTTCCGATTTTGATAGTGATTTTGAGTCGGACGAGGAAGAATGGGAGGACCCGGTAGTTCAAATATATATAGCCACATCCGAATCAGCTACTAGTCCACAGGTTCAAGTTTATGACACGGAAATTTTTCAACAACTTAAAGAGGAGGAAACGAAGGTACAACCCGAACCGCCAAAACCGTGTGTAAGAGAAGCTGAATTTTGGGATAAAGTGCATTGGGTAAATAGTTTAGATGAGGAATTGGAAGATTTCCTTGGATTGGATATAGGAACCTCGGAGGGGTCAGTTATTGGTGACTATGGAGATATTACGTGGGACGGATTAGAAAGAATGTTCGATTCAAATGTCGACTTAAATACCACAAAGAGCGGGGAAATAGGCGATGGTGTAAACAAGGAAGTAGAGTGTTGTGAAACTACCTTGGAGGATTTTGAGGAGTTATTTGATTTGGGAACGAAACCGGTTGTCACCAAAGTGGAGAAGGAGGTTGAAGCCAAGGAGGAGTTAATACCCGAGAAAGAAATCGGTAAAGAAAGTGATGGGGAGTTTTGTCTCGAGCTGAAAATCGGTACGAAGCCGAAGTTTAAAGATAACACAGACGAGGAGTACGTGGATTTGGACGACTTCATGGATGAAGAATCGAGTGGGGAAGGGTATGAAAAATATAAGTATGGGGGAGTTGTTGTCTACTATAGACCATGGAAGGATGTTTCGATCATGCGGGAAACAAAGGAGTGGCATGACGCATGGGCGAAAACCCGCAATGAGCTCATTGTATCTAACTATGAATTTCTTTATGATGATTTGATTTGTAGGTGTGTTGGGCGGTGTTACATCTTACGAGAGGCAACCCGGGTTTTTCATTTTCTTTCCTTTTCTTTTATTTTTGTTTTGTTTGCTTATTTAGTTTTTAGTTTTTAATTTCTAGTTTGGAAACGCATTCGGGACAATGCGTTAGATAAGTATGGGGGGGACGTCGGGAAATTTGTTAATTTTATATTCCCTCTTATATATCCATTACGTGTTCTTATTTTGTCCCATTTGAGTCGTAAAAAAAAAAAAAAAAAAAAAAAAAAAAAAGACGCTTAAATGTAGTCAGGGAAGATGATAGGGGCTTGTATATTTAACCTAATTCCGGTACTTTAACGTGAAATTGTTTAGGAACATCTTTAGTTAATAAAATACTTGTAAATAAGAATTTAGGTTTTCTAGTTTTAGTTCCTTAAGTTTCCCCGAAAAATAAAAAATCTAGATAATCACTAGATATCCTTAGTACCGAGCCCTTGTAGTCCTTGCACCCTTTCGGGGGTAGTTGGGGAATCCTAGTATCACTTAAGCCCTTGGAGAATTAGAGGCGAAGAAAAAGTCCATAGGTCTTTCCCGTCTACAAAATAGAAATTGATCCTCACTATAACGAAGACTCAAATCCCGTTATACCCGTTCACTTCAAAGAAAATTTAAATATATATCTATAATATTTGAAGTGAACAAAAGTGAGAGGAAAAGAAAAAGATGTAGACTAACCAAATAATTCTCAAAAGAAAGAAGTACTCAAACGAAGTAAAATGCTTAGTGATATTTTAAGGGTTCCCCCGAAAGCAAGGCGGTACAAGGGTCGGCCGTAAAGGCTGATCGCTTCGACTTCGGTTGGAGAGTGAGGGAAAGGGGGTGATTATTTAGACATATCATAACTAGGGGATGAATTAGGAGTTAACATTAGAAAATTGCGGTTTTTGTTTACTTAAGTAATTTAGTAGCTTTAGATGTTTGTAGTCGGTTTTACGATCTAGCAATTTCACGCATATCTTTAATTTCTAACACCGGAATTTAGTTAAATGTTTGAGCCCGTGATTCCTTATCTTTTCTTTAGTTGTATGTTTTGGAAACTTGTTAGTAGGTTTGAGTCGGATTTGCTTAGGGACAAGCAAATGTTTAAGTATGGGGGGTTTGATATCGCTCATTTATACGAGTATTTTATCGCGATATTCATTGTGTTTTGAGTCCCAAACGTAATGGAAAGACCCGTTTATGCTTATGTTTTTGTAAAGTTATGTTTTAGGTTGAGTTAGGTGTTTTTGGAGCAAAAGGAATGAGTTTTTGGACTTTAAAATGAAAATGGATAAAGCAATGTGGGACAGGCGACGCATTGGAGCAATCTAGACAAAGCATTCAGCTCGGAGGTGAGAATGCGAGGCATTCGTTTTACAGGCGAAGCATTCAGGCCATAGGAGGTGAGAATGCGAGGCATTCGTTTGACAGGCGAAGCATTCAGGCCATAGGAGGTTAGAATGCGAGGCATTCGTTTGACAGGCGAAGCATTCAGGCCATAGGAGGTGAGAATGTGAGGCATTCGTTTGACAGGCGAAGCATTCTTTGTGCTGGCAGTTACTTGTCAGTTTTTTAATGTTAATCATGGGAATACCAAAAGTCTATCCTAACACTATCAAAGAGGGACGAGGGGAGCAGTATTCTATCATCCTTTTGATCACAATTTGGGCATTATCATCAAATTGAAAGCATCACTTTCATTAGGAACAATCGTTAATTTCATATTTCATCAAACAATCGTCAATTTCAATTTCGTTTAGTTACTTGGAGAATTTTTGGGAACTTGTTACTTACAATTTGTATTGAACTTTTACCTATTTTTCATTGCAATTGAATCATGTCTTTCATATATTTGATTGGTTTTGTTACAATTATGAGTAGCTAATTTCCTTAAACGTTTGCTTGGATTTGTGATCGTTTGTGTGTTAGATTTTGGGTGTGAAATTAGATTGATGTGTAGAGGTTAATCGGGGATCCGTTTGGGTTAATATCTTAATTATATTATTAAAATTGTTTATACTCTTGTTTGGTAATCTAAAAACGGTTATTCGAAAGGAATCCGTAATTTTTACTAAAATAGGAACGAATTAATCGGCCGGTCTTTAGTTGATTATAAGTTAGTGATATTCGAAAGGAATCATTAACAACGATTTGAACAAGTAGGTATTAACACGAACGCTAGCTACTAAATTAAGAGAAATCGGTTTAAGAGTTAGTAAGCTATTCGAAAGGAAGCTTATAGATTAATTCTCACACATCGGCTTGAAACTTTATGCACAATTACTTGAGGTGTTAGCGGTATTCGAAAGGAATCGTTGCATGGTTAGGTAATTGGAGAAATCCGGTATTCGAAAGGAACTTAGGATTTTACAATAGAAGTTTATCGACATTTTCACACCTAAGAAATAACATACATTCGTAAACGGTCCAAGCAAGCGTACTTTATACATATTTGAATTACAAATCACTTTTAGTCGTTTTTACTTTAAGTCTTCCAAAGACTAAAACCCCCACTTTGTTACTTATATATGTTTCATAAACGACAATTGAAATATCCCAATTGAAAGTCCCTGAGTTCGAACCCGAACTTGCCCAAACTATACTACAAACGAAAGGGTACACTGCCCGGCGTTGTGGTCTAGCGAAAGCAAAAAGGGAAGACTAGATTTCACACATCAAGTGTCAAATTTACTGTTAAATCAACACTAAAGATATTTTAACTACGTAAGACACTAAAGATATTATAACTACGTAAGACTCGTCAAAAATAATAACACCTAGCACGCCTCTGGTAGAATTTAGTTTCCTTCTTTAAACTGAAACTACAAAGGAAGATGGAATATTATCAATAAAAATCCGTACACAACTTTTTGGTATTGATTAATAAAACAGAAGATTGCTATTTTCACCTGTACTCGTCACTATATCCATAAGCAAAGATTATATCTGGGTACTTCTCCAAGATTGTGATTGCACAACAATTCATCAAATTTAAAGCTCTATCATCGTTTGGTTTTTCACACTCGTTAACTTGTGAAAATCTGCCAAATTTGCTAGAAGGTTACAATAGTAAATTTTTTGTGTATACTTTAATCTCTTAAGATGTAAAAAAGTACCAATTAAAAATCAAAACTTTATAGGCTTCGAGCTAATACTGAATAAAATCTGGAAGTATTTTGGTTATATGTTCTACCTTTCAAACTGTCGACCATCTATTCGACTTACAATCAAGTTCGGATACATCACTTAATCTTCGTTTTCAAAAGATTTCACGTACTCATACTTGCTATTCGCCATGTCAGCTTGTAATCAGACAAGGAAAAGTGATGAATCACCAAATCCCGTTATACGGAGCGAGATATGCAGTAGGATGTGCACTCCTATATTCCTAATAAAACCAACAACATAGAACATTAACAAATTTTTTAAAACTAATGGGTATTTTTTAGTCTTTATATTCTTTTGAGCATCAAAATGTCTTGATATTTTCTTTCGTTCAACGTATACACAAAACATTGTAATCAATCCCAAATAACTGTTCTTCTCTAGTGTTTGAGTACCTTGTAGAGAAAACATTATAAAACATTTTGTTGAAGAAAACAATATTTCTTCTGATAAGTAAATACGCAAAGAGATAGACAAGATATTAGCCATCATCGCCTAAAATTAATTATCCCTTTTTCTTAGGGATACACCTAGTTGGTCCTACGCACTTTGAGTTCTCAAAATGCAGGCTGACATACATACGCATTTATGTGAAAATATACTGGAATTAAAAGAAATTTGGGACGGGACCTTTAATTTGCGTTGAGCTTCCTTAGTGCTTTTGCGAGACTTGACTAGCATCCAAAAACAAGTGTTATACTGATTGTTTATATGACCTACACAAATTAGAAAAGAAAAAAATAAGTTTCCGAAATGTCTTGCAAGTAGAAGCGGAAAAATGGCGCGATCAAAACTGTTAAACATGCATGAGCCGAGTTGATCCCTTTGGCCCAAAATATCAACCCATTCACAAACTTTGAATGAAAATCAAAATCGACAAGGTTGATGTCCTTATAATAATTTAAAATTTAATAATAAGATTTACACAAGATAACATGATTTACTCACACTCAACTTGTCTCCAAGCTAGATAATCTCGAATAATCTCGTATGATGGATAACAGACAGCCCTTCCATCAAAATTCGGTGGGTACTTAAACTCTTGTTTAGGGAAAAATTCATTCCATTTTATCACATATGTAGAAGAGAAAAACGAGACTATTGCAGATACTATTTCGCCGCAAGAATAAAAAAGGGTAGGTTCAACATTGCTAATTACAAAAATGAAAAGACATTTCTACCCTACTAACTTTCACTATTTTATCTAGAACGGAATAGGCACATCGTTGATAGAGCTCACTATTTTTCTTCAAAACAAAGCTGAAAATAAGTAACAATAACAGTAATTACACATTGCTTAATGTCACAATATCGATCAATAAACAATTTATTTAACAAATTTACGTGTATTCATCACTCACTCCATATGCAAATACAACGTCTTCAAACTCCTCTAGCACATAAACTGCACATGAGTTCATTAGTTTCAGCGCTTGCTCGTCATTAGGCTTCTCAAATCCTTGAACCTCGCAAAATCTAACGGAAAATTAAAACAAAAAACTCAATTTGATTAATAAATCATATTTATCTATCAGAATATAGTTTTACCTCTGGAAATGAGAGCCATCAATTCTCACAACGATCCAAGTAAATGGAAGCACCTTGTTCTCATAATGAAACGATTTCACGTAATCAGGATTAATATTATTCACACTCTGCTCAAAACAACCTAACTCGTTGCAAAGACATGCATAATCGTTCCAGAATCTTCTCGAGACTATATTTTCTGAGTGGACAATTATGAACTCCTTCCTCCGTCTTTTCACAGGGGCTTCATTGTCGTTGATCTTTAACGTATCATCAACCTCGGTGATTACTGATAAATAAGATTAATAGTGCATATAATTCTTTAAATTTATACGAAGAAAAGAACTGGGATAACAGATATGAAAATATCACTACGCGATATCACCTCTGTTTTAAGAATGCAAGAACCCTGGCGGTAAATGCTAGGAATATTTTTGTAATTGATATCGAACTGTTGGAACATAATCTCGTTTTTTTCTTGCTTTTGAGTGTCCTATAAATAAGCAATATTCAATATAAATTATGGGGAACAAATGCTATTAAAACAAGTTAAAGTTGTGGACGTTTTCTTGATAAAAAGAATAATTTCAGTCAGCATATAAAACTGAAGTGCAGTGAAAATATAAGTTAATCAGACACACCTTCAAGATTTCGTGTGCTTCTTTCTCTGATTTCCCGTTTTTTATCAACATCCAGAAGCAAGTATTGTACTGATTTTTACTATGACCTGGAAAAAGTATACAAGAAAGACTACTTTAAAATCTACCAGACAACAAAACTGAATATCGAAAGGTAAAATAAAATGACCTATTTACCCCTTTCAACTTAATTTTGAACGCTTTTTCTCGCATTTTATAAGGTGCCACATTTTTCCACAAAAGTAGATTACATGATTAATAATATTTAATATCCCAAAATCAAGACCACA
Source organism: Senecio squalidus (assembly GCA_910822075.1). Taxonomy (NCBI): domain Eukaryota; kingdom Viridiplantae; phylum Streptophyta; class Magnoliopsida; order Asterales; family Asteraceae; genus Senecio; species Senecio squalidus. The sequence continues at coordinate 25,408 of CAJVGC010000079.1, forward strand.
CATCCCAACACGCAATAGTGAAGATATCTAGGTAGTGTCAAATGAGTAATTACTCAACCTCTCTTTGTCGCCATGCAAGATATGCTTGAAGAACCTCTATTGACGGGCACATTAAAACTCGTGATTTGAATGAAGGAATAGATCTCATCTCCTTTTGGGGAAAGAAATCTCTCCATTTTGCCACGTATAAAGATGTGAAAAAGGAGACAATGAGCGATAGGATCTTGCTACAGTGACAATGAGCGATAAGACTGTCAAAAATAATAACACCTAGCACGCCTCTGGTAGAATTTAGTTTCCTTCTTTAAACTGAAACTTCAAAGGAAGATGGAATATTATCAATAAAAATCCGTACACAACTTTTTGGTATTGATTAATAAAACAGAAGATTGCTATTCTCACCTGTACTCGTCACTATATCCATAAGCAAAGATTATATCTGGGTACTTCTCCAAGATTGTGATTGCACAACAATTCATCAAATTTAAAGCTCTATCATCGTTTGGTTTTTCAAACTCGTTAACTTGTGAAAATCTGCCAAATTTGCTAGAAGGTTACAATAGTAAATTTTTTGTGTATACTTTAATCTCTTAAGATGTAAAAAAAGTACCAATTAAAAATCAAAACTTTATAGGCTTCGAGCTAATACTGAATAAAATCTGGAAGTATTTTGGTTATATGTTCTACCTTTCAAACTGTCGACCATCTATTCGACTTACAATCAAGTTCGGATTCATCACTTCATCTTCGTTTTCAAAAGATTTCACGTACTCATACTTGCTATTCGCCATGTCAGCTTGTAATCAGACAAGGAGACAAGGACAAGTGATGAATCACCAAATCCCGTTATACGGAGCGAGATATGCAGTAGGATGTGCACTCCTATATTCCTAATAAAACCAACAACATAGAACATTAACAAATTTTTTAAAACTAATGGGTATTTTTTAGTCTTTATATTCTTTTGAGCATCAAAATGTCTTGATATTTTCTTTCGTTCAACTTATACACAAAACATTGTAATCAATCCCAAATAACTGTTCTTCTCTAGTGTTTGAGTACCTTGTAGAGAAAACATTATAAAACATTTTGTTGAAGAAAACAATATTTCTTCCGATAAGTAAATACGCAAAGAGATAGACAAGATTTTAGCCATCATCGCCTAAAATTAATTATCCCTTTTTTTTAGGGATATACCTAGTTGGTCCTACGCACTTTGAGTTCTCAAAATGCAGGCTGACATACATACGCATTTATGTGAAAATATACTGGAATTAAAAGAAAGTTGGGACGGGACCTTTAATTTGCGTTGAGCTTCCTTAGTGCTTTTGCGAGACTTGACTAGCATCCAAAAACAAGTGTTATACTGATTGTTTATATGCCCTACACAAATTAGAAAAGAAAAAAATAAGTTTTCGAAATGACTTGCAAGTAGAAGCGGAAAAATGGCGCGATCAAAACTGTTAAACATGCATGAGCCGAGTTGATCCCTTTGGCCCAAAATATCAACCCATTCACAAACTTTGAATGAAAATCAAAATCGACAAGGTTGATGTCCTTATAATAATTTAAAAGTTAATAATAAGATTTATGTAGGTGCATTTGTTAGTTACTAGATTCATATGTAATTAACGTTTATTCTAATATCAGTCTTTGTATTGTTTGGATATTAATATTGAGTGTTTGATTAATTATATGCTTGAACGTTTACGTTATTATGAATTAATCAAATATATGTTTTTGTGATGTTTAAATAATATTCAGTTTACATTCGCACGGATGAGGATGCATCCGTGCGCATGAAGGTTCCATTCGCACGAATGAGTTTATGAAACAAAATGTTTATTAAATTGTTACATACGTACGGACGAGATTATGTCCGCACGGATAGTAAGTAATGGCTTGTTCATTCGTACGGATGAGATCACATCCGTACGGATGAATATCTGGGCCTATATATACCCAACGTGTTTCTGCATTGCGGGTAAGTTTTGCTAGGGTTTCTGTGTGTGCGTAGAACTGCTGCTGCCGTATTGTTATTGTTCCAAATCGAGTATAACATATACTCAATCATCTGAATAGTCTTCCTAAGGTCTAATCTTACCAACTATCGTTGGTTTGATTTCGTTTCCGAAGGTTAAATATTCGCTAGATAATCGATAGCTTATTTTCGCTAGGTTATTGATATAACGTTGACGTATTAAGATCCATACAACCCCAACAAAGTGGTATCAGAGCGTTGGTTGTAGAAATCAACGTTCTTCTAGCGTTTTCTTTAAGATTTTTCGTTGGATTGAAACTTAAGTTTTGGAATTTTACGTTCAAAAGGTGTTTTTGTTGTTTTAAAACGTTTCTGGGTTGATTTGTTTAAGTTCTGGGCAGATAGGAAACGTTTTGGTTTAGAAAATCGAGTTGTAGATCGAGTTTTAGCAAAACCCTAAAGTTTCAGCGGCGCATACGGATCAAGTTCTTGAAAAGTTCTCATCCGCACGAATAGGCACTCATCCGTGCGGATCTAGGATTCATTCATGCGAATCTAAGTTTTTACTTCAAAAGTTTAACGTTTAGTTCATCCGTACGAATAGGTCTTCCTCCGTACGAATAGGCATTCATCCGTGCGTGTCAGTTTGTTCATCCGTGCGAATAACTCATTCGTATAGAGTTTAGGTTATCTGTCTCGTTCGTACGAATCACTCTCATTCGTACGTATCAAGTAGTTCATCCGTACGAGTCAAAGCAGTTCATCCGCACGAATCAGTTTAAATTAAATTTTCACTTTTAAAATGGAATACGCTATGGCTAGTACTAATTCTAAAATGTCGGAAATGTTAATCAATGATGCTGAAACTGGAAGTATAAACAAGGTCCCAAAACTAATTTCAATGGACGACTACCCACACTGGAAACCTCGGTTCGAAATTCATATCCAAGGAATGGACTCAAAAATGTGGGATATGATTAAAAATGGATATACTGAACCAATTGGTGAAGATGGAGACCTCATTCCCATTCACAGATATACCGAGGAACAAAGGAAGACTTATGACATTGAGAAAAAGGCTTATTCTCATTTATGTCAGGTTATTCCTAGATCTGTGTTTCATCAGTACAAGACATACAAGTTATCGAAACAACTGTGGGATGCTTTTGAATTAGACTGTGAGGGAAACAACAAGTTGAAGTCGATGAAGGGAAGAGCACTGAAAAAGGAGTTTGAAAATTTTACTTGCTTACATGGAGAATCACTGTTCGACCTTATCAGACGTTTTCAACATCTGATTAGTGAGATGCACGGATATTCAGTGGTTACAACTGGTCCAGAACGAGTAGAATGTTTCGCTGTGCTTTACCCGAAAGCTGGAATGGGTATATTGAGATGTTGAAGGAAAGTGGTTATCTTGCTCGCACAACTTTAAATGATCTATTTACCAAGCTAAGAGAAAAGGAGCAGGATGACAAGTTTTGTGCTCAGAGAAAGGGACACACTCAAGATCCCTCGTTATATTATGCTGATCCCACTCCAGCCACTCCTACTCATGCTCCACTGAAGACATCGTTTTCTGCTAACTCCTCAAGTAATTCAGGAAATTCTGGGTGTTCAAACTCAAGTTCAAGTCAAGGTACTCCGGTTCAGAAGTCTCAAGCTCAAGCTACTTCAGAATCAGCTTTTACAAGTTTGAAGATCGAGCACTTTCATAAAGGAAATGTGGATGGTGTGAACGAAGATATGGCTATGTTGACTACCTTAGTAGCTTCATATGATAACTTGTTGCAGGGTAAGATTGGAAATATAAACTTAACTGGTGAAGATTATGAGCAGATTGATCGTGATGAGATGGAAAGAATCGATATTATATGGGGTTTCGCTAATCTTGTTAGGAGGGAAAAAGAGTATGTGAAAAGGACTGGTAACACAATCGGAGCTAACAAGGAAACTAAATATGGTTTCGATATGTCTGCCATTACCTGTCACAACTGTGGAGAAAAAGGTCATTTTGCTCGTCAATGTGAGAAGCCAAAACGACAAAGGACTGTTCAGAACCCTTTCAGAGATCAGCAAAACGGGAATGTGAACAGAAATGCTCCTGAGGTGAACAAGAATACTGCTATGGTGACAACTGGCACAAATATCTCTACTGGTACAGAGAATTCAGATGTTAAGGCTTTGGTTTTTTAATCTGACGAAGGTTTGGATTGGCAATTTCAAATTGATAACAATCAATCCGATGCTGAAGTAAACATTGTCAAGATTTTGAATCTCAACGAAGAAAGTGACGGGGAGGAGTCCATTACATCTGAAGAATCATCTGAGGAATCTTCAGCAGAATCACAAGCACCAGAGACAAAACGGGAGTTTGCAATGATGGCAGGCACTGCAGAGTCATCTAAGGTACAATCTGAAACTAAAATCACTTCCTGTTCTAGGTGTTTTGTTTTAGACGAACAAGTAAATGAGCTAAGAAAAGAAAATAACAATCTTGTTGAGGAACTTCGTAAAAACAAAATTGTTAAAGGAAATGAAAAACTGTTTTCTGAAAAGAATAAACTCCTGTCAAAACAAGTCAGTGATCTGGAAATAGCGTTGTTAAACAAACAGGACTCCATTAACAAATATTTAAAAGATATTGATGCCCTTAAATGTGAAAATGCTTCTATAAAAATCAGTTTTGAAACTTTAAATCAACAAGTTAGAAGTTATTCCACCGCATCATACCTTTTAGATCATATTTTAAAGGAAAAACGTCCTGAGAATGGGGAAGGGAAACCAAAGGTTGACTACAAAACTTGTCCACCTCCAATTTTCAACAAATTGATTAAGGCTCCAAAGGAGGAAGGGGACATTGAATTCATTGTTCAACAACCAGACCCAGTTGTCCAAACACCTATTGTCAATCACAAAGATACTTCAAATGCTCAAAGTGCTAAAACCGAAAAATTTAAAGAAACTGCATTGGTTGAAGATTGGGTTTCCGACTCAGATGAGGAAGAAAAGGGTTCGGGTTTGGGTCGTCAATTACCGAATAAAATTTCGAGTAAACCTAAACAAATTAAAATTTTGAAACGACCTGAAGTTAAGGGACCAAAATTTGTCAAAGCCGGGGAATCATCAGTGGAGGTTGAGAAAAAGGAAACTGACAAAGTAAAATTCATACCACCTCACTTGAGAAACACAAACACCAACCCCCAGAAGCCACAAAATGTTCAACAACATAATGGCTTCATGCGTCCTAATGCTATGTTCTCCAAACCTCTTACACATCACCGGAGAATGACGCGAAGTTCTCAAAACCTTAACGAATGGAGAACTTGTTTTGATTGTGGGGAGAAAGGCCATGTTAACTATAATTGTCCAAATTTGAAACAAAGGCCTAGGAACAGTTTTGACCAACATAAAATGTCTACTGGAAATCGTTTTTCTAGCCCAAATCGAAATCGATTTTCACACAATCGGTCATCACTTCCAAAACAAAACAGCGAGTTGCTTCCTGCTGGTAAATCCAAACAGCAACCTCCTGTTAAACAAATTGAAAAACGATCACCATCACCAACTCATAAATCAACTGTTTATATCAAAAATTCTACTCATGAATCAAAGTCTTGGAAGCCTAAGGTTGATACTAAGGGTGCTGGACTGTCAAATGTACCTGATGGTTCAACGGGAAAATGGGTGGACTTACAGGTTTTAGGTGGTGATGGTAAACCCACAGCCATTGGGCTTGGGTTTGCATCGCAAACTAATATTTTCAATTTGATGTGCAGGTCGTCTATGATCCTATCAAGAATACCTGGATTGTTGATAGTGGGGCGTCTAGGCACATGACAGGAAATATGTCACTACTCTCAAATGTCAGATCTATTAAAGGAGGATATGTTTCTTTTGCTGGAGATAAGGGAGGTTTTATCTCAGCCCAGGGATTGGTTGCAAACAACAAGATCAGTTTTTATAAAGTGAATTTTGTTCAGGCACTAGTCAACAACTTCTTGTCTGTGTCTCAAATTTGCGACAAGAAGTTTAAAGTGATTTTTGATGATCTTCAATGTTACATTGTGAAGAAAGAATTCAAGATTCCAGAAGAGTTGGTTATTACAACTTCACCAAGGGTTGGAGATTTGTATGTGCTCGACATGTCGAAGACTACTGTGAATTCGACTGAACATCAAGCTTTTGTCTCGAAAGCTACTGAACGTGAATCGATTTTGTGGCACAAACGTATGGGACACCTTAGTTTGAGAAAGATGAATCATCTGATGCATAAGGATTTGGTTATGGGAGTAAATGTGAAAGGTTTTCAGTTGCCGGAAATCTGTATTTCGTGCAAAAAGGGAAAGCAATCCAAGAAGTCTCACAAAGCAAAGAAGTTTCACACGATCGACACTCCACTTGATCTTTTACATATGGATCTTTTCGGACCAATTAAATATGCGAGTGTGGCAGGGGACAAATATTGTTTAGTGGTGACTAATGATTACTCTCGATTTTCGTGGGTCATGTTTTTACGGAAAAAATCTGAAACATTCGAGAATATCAAGCTGTTAGTTACAACGTTGGAAACACTGTACAAATTGAAAGTTCGACGATTTAGAACGGATAACGGTACAGAGTTTAAAAATCAGAGGATGGAAGATTTCTGCAAGGATCGAGGAATTCAACAGCAATTCAGTGCAGCCTACACTCCACAAATGAACGGGGTTGCAGAAAGGAAGAACAGAACGTTGATTGAAGCAGCTAGGACTATGTTGGCTGATTCGTCACTGCCAGTACGATTTTGGAATGAAGCGGTAGCTAATGCTTGCTACACTTTAAACCGAGTGCTAGTAGTAAAGCGTCATGAGAAAACCTGTTATGAGTTGTTGCAGAAAAGAAAGCCTAATTTACAATACTTGGAACCCTTTGGAGCTCCTTGTACTATGCTCAAACGTAAATCAGAAGGCAAGTTCGATGAAAAGGCATTAGAAGGGATATTTCTGGGATACAGCACTCCTAACAAGAGAGTTTGGAATCCAACTACTAAAGCTATTGAAGAATGGTATGAGGTGGACGTTCAGAAGTATTCTAAACCTATTCCTTCCAAAGGATATCCGTGGATGTTTGACTATGATTCGTTATTTGAATCATTTAATCTTCCAGAGTTTTCCGATGAAGATATTGCAAGGTATTATTCTCACAGAGAAGATTTGGAAGATCCTATTCCTCACGATCCAGTAACTCCAACAGCGGCTACTCCTCCTGGTACCCAAGATCCTACTGCAGAGTCCCACGCAAATGATGATGGTTCAGAATCTGATGGCTCAGTTACTGTTAATGAGCAAATTGAGAATGAAGAGGAAATTGAAAATCCTGATGTTAACAACTTGGGTCCTAATGTTGAAATTCCTCACACTCCGGCTACACGAACTGAACGTGACCACCCTGTCTCGAAAATCATAGGTGAACATTCGGCCGGAGTTCGCACCACAAGACAAATTCAAAGCTATGTCTACATTGACCTGTTTAAATCTGGGGATGTCACCTACTGTGCCCATGCATGTTTTATTTCTCAGATTGAACCGGAAAATATTGAAGAAGCTCTTTTGGATGACAACTGGATAAATTCGATGCAAGAGGAACTCCTACAATTTAAGAAGCTGGGTGTCTGGAGGCTTGTCGCTAAGCCAAAAGGTGCCAAGTCTCTTGGTTGCCGTTGGGTCCACCGTTGTAAAAGGGATGATCAGGGTATAGTTGTCAGAAACAAGTCAAGGCTAGTAGTTCAGGGTTTTCGACAAATACCTGAACTAGATTATAATGAAGTGTTTGCTCCAGTTGTGAGATTGGAGGCGATTCGAATTTTTCTAGCCTTCGCATCATATAAAAGATTCACCGTTTACCAGATGGATGTAAAGAGTGCGTTTCTTTACGGGAATATTCGAGAAACAGTGTACGTTAACCAACCACCAGGCTTTGTAGACCCATTACATCCGGATAAAGTGTATATTCTCGATAAAGCACTTTATGGTCTGCATCAAGCACCGCGCGCCTGGTATGAGACACTTGCAAATCATCTGATCGAAAATGGTTTCCGTCGAGGTGTTATCGATTGTACGTTGTTTATTAAGGAAAGAGGTGACGATATTCTGTTGGTGCAAGTGTATGTGGACGATATCATCTTTGGTTCTACCAATCAAGAGTTGTGTACAGAATTTGAAAAGGTGATGACAAGCAAGTTCGAAATGAGTTTTATGGGTCCGATTAAGTTCTTTTTGGGGCTACAAGTAGATCAAACAGCAGAGGGAATCTTTATACATCAGACAAAATATGTCAACGACATTTTGAAACGGTTTGAAATGTTGGAAACGAAGTCTGCTTCCACTCCCTTATCGGTGAATCACGGGATATCACCAAAGACTACGGGGGAGCCAATTGATCAGTCTCTCTATCGCTCCATGATCGGATCTCTTATGTACCTCACCGCTTCTCGTCCAGATATTATGTTTCCTGTGTGCTTGTGTTCCCGATACCAAGCAGCACCAACTGTTGTTCATCTTCAAGCAGTGAAGCGGATTATGCAATATTTGAAGGGTACTCCAGATTTAGGTCTTTGGTATTCTAATGATGACAATTTTGAGTTATCTGCTTTCAGTGATTCGGACAATGGAGGTTGCAAGAAGGATGCTAAATCAACTTCAGGAGGATGTCAGTTTCTCGGAACGCGTCTAATAACATGGCAGTGCAAGAAACAGACCGCTGTAGCAATGTCCAGATGTGAGGCTGAATACGTAGCTGCGGCTAGCTGCTGTTCTCAGGTTATTTGGATTCAGCAACAACTGCGTGATTACGGTTTGTCTATCTCTACTACTCCTATTTATGTTGATAATTCTGCTGCCATAGCTGTCACTAAGAATCCCGTGCACCATCCTAAAACCAAACACATAGGCGTAAAATATCATTTCATTCGTGATTGCTTTGAAAAACATTTAATTGATGTCATTTATATCGAAACAATGTTTCAAAAAGCAGATATTTTTAAAAAAGCATTTGATAAGTCTAGGTTTGGATTTTTACTACTGGAAAATGGTGTAGTCAAAAAGAGTGATGTAATTGAAGAACCTAAGTCCGACAAGTAACCGGGATTATTTTTGTATACTACGTTAAGGTTTTAATTTTTTATTTTCTTCTTTTTAGCTTTATAAAATTTCGAAAAATACAAAAAGATTTTTATTTTTAGAATTTTAGGGGGAGAAATAACTTAAAAAAAAAAAAAAAAAAAAAAAAAAAAAAAAGAACTGGGGAAGTGAGGAAATACTGAGCTAAACTGAACATGAAATTGTCAAAAAGATATGATGAATGTAACGTTTACACATGTCAGTTGTAGGATATATTGGTAGGCTTATCTTACTGAAACTTGACGGAAATAAATTAATTTTAAAATGGTTGTCGCAGATACCAAATTTTAATTTGAATCGTTATGGATATGTCTCAAAGACTATCTAAATGATATCTGGAGATCAATAACAATTGAGAACATTGTACACAACACACAACAGTCGAAATTAAAATTTTCTAATATTATGATTAGCTTTTGTCTTGTAGTGTTTGTGGCTTTTCGCTGGATCAATTCGAAAATAGTAAATATTAGGCGTAATATCAGAAAATAAATACAGTATGTCAGTATATATTGAAGCAATTAAGGGCCGTTTCAGTGATTTTGGGATAACATTCTTGAACGATTTGATCAAATGATGTGAATACCAAAATAGACACAGTCTATTCAAGATCAAATACAAAGTAAGAGATAAGTAAACAAACTTCAAAAATACCTTGATGGATGAACAGAAGTATAAGGTCGAAAGAAGATCATATTTCGAGCATTCCAAATAAAGGGTGAGGAAGTACTAAATAAATAAACTTCAAAAATACCTTGATGGATGAACATAGTTATAAGGTCGAAAGAATGATCATAACTCGAGCATTCCAAATAAAGGGTGAGGAAGTGCTTATTCTATGAATGGTGTATGATGGTGTTAGTAGGGAATAGGCTCAATACATATAGCCTATTATACCCTCAAACACCTAGCCTGGCTCACAAGAAACCTTTCCTATGTGTCAGCCTTCAACTTCTAGTATCTGGCACTACGAAGCCCGACACTCCGGCGTCTGACACTCCGACAGCCGGCACTTGTGTCCCATGTCCGGACAAAAGTGACCCGACGTCCGACCCCGTCCGGGCAAAAGAGACCCGGCATCCGGCCCCGTGTCCGGGAACGTGTCCGGGAACCAGGTCCCGTGTCCGGGAACGTGTCCGGGAACCAGGTCCGTGTCCGGGAACGTGTCCGGGAACCAGGTCCGTGTCCGGGAACGTGTCCGGGAACCAGGTCCCGTGTCCGGGAACCAGGCCCGTGTCCGGGAACGTGTCCGGGAACCAGGCCCGTGTCCGGGAACGTGTCCGGGAACCAGGCCCCGTGTCCGGGAACCAGACCCCGTGTCCGAGAAACATGGCCCCGTGTCCGGGATCCGGGAGTCGTGTCCCGGCACAATGCCCCGTGTCCGGGAACCAAGCCCCGTGTCCGGGAACCAGGCCCCGTGTCCGGGAACCAGGCCCCGTGTCCGGGAACCAGGCCACGTGTCCGGGAACCAGGCCCCGTGTCCGGGAACCAGGCCCCGTGTCCGGGAACCAGGTCCCGTGTCCGGGAACCAGGTCCGTGTCCGGGAACGTGTCCGGGAACCAGGTCCGTGTCCGGGAACGTGTCCGGGAACCAGGCCCGTGTCCGGGAACGTGTCCGGGAACCAGGTCCCGTGTTCCGTGTCCGGGAACGTGTCCGGGAACCAGGTCCGTGTCCGGGAACGTGTCCGGGGTACCAGGCCCGTGTCCGGGAACATGTCCGGGAACCAGGCCCCGTGTCCGGGAACCAAGCCCCGTGTCCGGGAACCAGGCCCCGTGTCCCGGGTACCAAGCCCCGTGTCCGGGAACCAGGCCCCCTGTCCGGGAACCAAGCCCCGTGTCCGGGAACCAGGTCCCGTGTCCCGGGTACCAACCCCGTGTCCGGGAACCAGGTCCCGTGTCCCGGGTACCAAGCCCCGTGTCCGGGAACCAGGCCCCGTGTCCGGGAACCAAGCCTCGTGTCCGGGAACCAGGCCCCGTGTCCCGGCACAATGGCCCCGTGTCCGAGACCAGGCCCCATGTCCGGGCAAAATGGCCCCGTGTCCGGGAATTTGGCCCCGGCACCCGAGCCTCGGCCCCGCGTCCGGGAATTTGGCCCCGTGTCCGGGAGTTTAGTCCCGACACCATGACCCCGTGTCCCGGCGTCCGGCACTCGTGGTCCGATGTCCGACACCTTGGTAGCACTTACGCCTAGGCTGTCACTCATGCTTTTGTCCCGGCACTCCAGAACCAATACTTATACCTTGTATATAATAAGCACCGTATTCCTCCAAACCAACACTAATGCCTTGGGATTCATCTCATAGTATCATACTCCTGACATCCTACCAGTCAGACACTCAAGCCTAATCCTTGAGTGTAACCGTCAGAGCATTAATAAAGTTATATAATGATATAGACGTTAATATCCGTTGGAATCCTATTGATGAGCCATAAATGGTCATCATTGCCATACGTTGTTGATACCTGGTAGTGTTGGGTATAAATACTCCACACTTCAGGTTTTGGAGGCCAGCTTCGTCATCTTCATCATTCCCATCCAACTTACACACAGTACCTGGCCGGAGTATTCATACACTTCCCGCAGTAAACATATTCCGATCATCTTCTTCAACCAACCACTTGACCACCTTAGGCTCGCCAAGAGCTTGATAGGTTTGCACTGCTAAGCAGGAGGTCAAGGGGTTGAATCCCAAACACCCAAGTTACTGAGCCTGCTACTATTTGCTCAAACATTGGCGCCATCCGTGGGACACGTGTTAGCAACGGTGTCTCATTTCATTTCTATCTTTTTTCATTTCATTTCTAAGTTTCACCACCATTTTTTCTTCTCCATGGAAGGCAATTCCTCATCACAAATCGGTTCACTTAAGCCAAAGACAACCACCAATACCCCATCCACCACCCCACCTAATTACATTTACATGGCGCAGGAAGAAACTACATCCCGCAAAAGGAAGGCATCAGTCCTTCAGGATTGGGTGATGGAGCCTTTTTGCTTCCCACCAATTGAAACTCCTTCCATCAACCCTGTAGTAATACAAATCCGATTAGCCAACTATGAAGTGAATAAGGCATATGTTGATACAGGGAGCTCAATGGACATTATTTATGCCCACTGTTTTTGGAAGCTCCCTCAAAAAATACAACATTCAAAGCGTCCAACACAATTCCCTCTAGTGGGGTTTTCAGGTGAGACGCATTGGCCAATAGGAGAAGTAGCAATAAACATGATGTTAGGAGAATATCCACACTATAGGTTAGAAATGATTAATTTTGCAATCATTGATGCACCATCGGCCTACAATGTCCTACTGGGCAGGCCTGCATTACAAAAATTTGGGGCAATTCCATCAACCATCCATGACATGGTCGAATTCCCTACCCTAGTTGGCATAGCCACACTTAGGGACAGGATACCATGTCCAAAATACTAATCCGTCTAAAAAATGTCATAGGCAACCATTGATGTTGGCCAGACAGGAAAAAAGCTTTAACTTAGTCAGATCTTTGTATCCCATAAAGGCATTGGATGCCATGAGACTTTCAGCCTACAAAGTCCTACTGGGTAGGCTCTCAAAAATTTGGATCAATTCCATCTACCATCCATGACGTGGCACTGTGTCATACCCTAGTTGGCATAGATGCATTGGCCAAGATATAGATCTAAAAGTGTCATGAACACAATATGGATCTAAATGGGTCATGGAAATAATCCGGATGAGAAAGTGTCATGGATACAGTACGCATCTAAATAATGTCATGGACACAAGACTGATCTGAAAGTGTCAGGGGAACAATAAAGACCTAAAAGTGCCATGGGCACAATAAAGAGTAAAAATTGCATCTCATTTCCACAAACCAGGATCATTGATCCGGACAAAAATAAATAAATATATAAATAAATTCGGCCAGATCCTGAGAGCCGACCAGTTAGGCCAAATCCGGACAGCCAGCCATTTTAGCCAGATCCGGACGGCCAGCCATTTCGGCCAGATCCCGACAGTCGGCCAGTTAAGCCAGATCCGGACAACCGACCATTTCGGCCAGCTCCGGACAATCAGCCAGTTATGACAGAGCCATTTTAGCCATTTCCGGACAGCCGACCATTTTGGCCAAGTACTGACAGCCGGCCCAATTAGGCCAGCTCCGGACATCCGACCAGCTCGGCCAAATCCGGACAGTCGGCTAGTTAAGCCGACCTTGATATTCGGCCAGTTGGAACGACCTTGATAGTCGTCCAGCTTTGGCAACATTTTGATAGCCAGATTTGGCAATATTTTGATATCCAGCGTGACAAGATCTTAACAGCCTTGGAGATGGCTTTTGACCAGAAGTTGTCGGCTGGCAAAGACTTTACTATCTATCCTAGAATACTAGTCATCTTGTCATATTCATTATCTTGGCGTACTAACCATCTTGGCATGATAGCCATCTGGAGATAATAGCCATCCATGCATAATATCCTTCCTGGCATAGTAACCATTTTGGCCATCCAGCCACAATAACCATCCTGGTATGATAGCCACCCTGCCACAATAGTCATCCCGACTATAGGCCAGTTTTACAAGTATTGTTGGTGTGAAGCGACACAACCAACACCAATCAATCTTTCGTTTCAACTTGTCTCAACGTTAAGGTCGGATGCCAATGGAGATCTCTTGTTGAACAGTTTCTAAAACATTTAAGGTAACAGAGTGTGCCTCCACCTTCACTTAAACCTCCACTACAATATCAAACACAGAGATTGTTGTAGATCTAAAAACATTGAAGGAAGAAAACACCTTGTCTTCAGATAGACAACAAGCAAATAAAATCCCTACCAAAAAAACATATATTCATGGTAAAAAAAAAAAAAAAAAAAAAAAAAAAAAAAAAATGTCATATGAGAATTCCTTTCTAGGGAATTAAATGTGACAATAATTTACTCTTTTTTTTTTTTTTTTTCAATAACTTGATAATCCTTTGTCAAGGACATGGCATGCCATGATCCCAAAGAGATATTATATTGATAGAATAATTGGTCTGATCGTGCATCCCAATACTATTTAGTAAATTAATTTCTACCTACTTGGATTATGGATCCACACAAAAACCCTAGACAAGTTAATTGAATGTGGAGTAGCTACGCACTTGGCATGACCATGCATACACGAACGCATACTCCTGAATAACCAAATGCATAAGGGTAACCATGACATTATCAGTCTAACCCAATTATGCAGGTAATGGGGAAAAATTGGCTTACTACTAGGTTCAATTGATAAACTTGGCACCATCAGCCTACAATGTCCTAACTAGACAGGCCTACACCAGAATAATTTGAAACAAATTCATGTACCATCCATGGCATGGTAAAATTTCCTACCCCAGATGGCAAAGCCACAGTTAAGGACATGAGGCCATGACCAGTACCCCAGTTTACCATCCATGTAATTGCTAAATGCCCTACCTCAACTGGCATAACCACGGTTAGGGACATGATGCCATGACCAGAATACCATTTCTGATCTAAAAATGTCATGGACACAATACATAGTACCGAGTAACATTTCTACATTCTAAAACATTCACATATGTCATTCTGGTCAAAAATAAAATCCAACATAAAGGATTACTACAGACCCTACATACATTAGTAAGGGGAATTGTTAAATCCAAGTCCCTTCTACATCCAGGGAAGACACTCTGTCCCTTCCACATCCATGGAAGACTCTTAAACCCTTCCACATTATGCACACTCTCACTCCCTGCCAACTCTCAACCGGCTCCCGGGTCTCCCAACCCCAACTTCGGATCCCGGCTCCCAGCTCCCCAGCTGCCGGTCCCGACTCCCTGCTCCCGCTCCCGGATCCGGCCCTCGGCTCCTAAGATCCTACCACCTGAGGTCCTACTTCCTGAGGTCCTACCATCATTAGCTTCCAGGATTTCATGATAGACAATTACTATTTGTCTATTCATTATGACCGAGACATTGAATCTTAGGCAACTTTTGTTAAGAGTGTTCGTCCCACATCTTTCAAACTTATAGAACTAATGTAGCGAAGAATGCAACCACACAAGCAGGGAACCTAAACAATATTGTACGGGAAGACCCTTAAAGGGTACTCAAAGGTAATATTTCTTATACCCTGTTTAAACTGGATGCACACCCATGTCATGGAATGTCATGTTTGATAAATTATTGTTTTGATCATATAACCCATTATCTACCAACCCGGATCATTACAAAAAGGGAAAAGTCATGGAAAAACCTATACAAATTCATTGAAGAAAGAATTGGTCTGATCTTAAATCCCTATGCTATTCCACAACGTTGTCTTTATATAACATTGTGCATGCGTGCATATACAATTTCATAATTCTGAACAAACGTTCAAAACCAAGTGCATAGGGCCAAGATGGATATTTAAATCCAAGCCACACATGCCCATCATCATATACATATCTCTGGGAAACGTTCAAACCAAGTGCATAGGCCAAGATGGACATCTAAGTCTAAGCCAAACAAGCACCTCATCATACACATAATTTCGAAACAACTTGGCATGAGCTGAACAACCAGCGAGTTTTGATATTTTGCCAGTCTGGCCGACCTTGATATTCAACAGCCAACCCGCCAGGTCTTGATATATGGACAGTCTGGCAGATTGGCCATTTTACTCATGAAGGAATTGGCATCAGCATAAGAAAACACTCTTAAAGAGTCATACATGAGGGACTTGGCCCCACCAACAATCAACAGCTAGCCAAGTCTGCATATCTAGGCAATCTGGCAGATTTTGGTGTTTGGCCATCTCACTCATGGGGGACTTGGCCCCACCATAAAAAGACACTCTTCAAAGAGTCATTCACAGAAATGCACCTCAAAATACAACGTGGTCTGATCTATGTATCCCACAAGGCAACAAGCCTGATACACCACCCCGAACTACGTTTGGGGGAAATTTAGCAAAAGGCACATATAGACATCTTAAGTCTACGCCAAACAAATATTTCGTCTTTTTACCTACCGGGAAAAGACAAGCACTTCTCATTGGGAAGCGACATCACTCGCGAGTAAAACAAAATAAAGGTTAACCAACAAAAGTGTCATCGGCACAATATGAAATATACATGAGTGATACCCACACCTAGATATGTCATCGACATACAAAAGCACCATGGGCACTCACAAGGTGTCATAGACACAATCAAACATAAATATCTTCATGCACACCTAAAACGGTGTCATAAACACATCTAGGATGAAAAGATAGTAATGAGTTATTGGCTTGATCACCCAATAAAACATTATTCTTGATATCGCCATATGAGCAAACATCATATACAACCCTAGCCAAGACATGCAACACTAGGGGTGGACATGATAGGGTCAGGCAAAGAATAGCCGAAACAGGCAATGAGAGCTAAGGAGTTAGGCTTCAAAAACAAACCTTTTTAAAACCTAACTGGGGGGCATGATGGTGTTAGTAGGGAATAGGCTCAATACATATAGCCTATTATACCCTCAAACACCTAGCCTGGCTCACAAGAAACCTTTCCTATGTGTCAGCCTTCAACTTCTAGTATCTGGCACTACGAAGCCCGACACTCCGGCGTCTGACACTCCGACAGCCGGCACTTGTGTCCCATGTCCGGACAAAAGTGACCCGACCCCGTCCGGGCAAAAGAGACCCGGCATCCGGCCCCGTGTCCGGGAACGTGTCCGGGAACCAGGTCCCGTGTCCGGGAACGTGTCCGGGAAACCAGGTCCGTGTCCGGGAACGTGTCCGGGAACCAGCTCCCGTGTCCGGAAACGTGTCCGGGAACGTGTCCGGGAACCAGGTCCGTGTCCGGGAACGTGTCCGGGAACCAGGTCCCGTGTCCGGGAACCAGGCCCGTGTCCGGGAACGTGTCCGGGAACCAGGCCCGTGTCCGGGAACGTGTCCGGGAACCAGGCCCCGTGTCCGGGAACCAGACCCCGTGTCCGAGAAACATGGCCCCGTGTCCGGGATCCGGGAGTCGTGTCCCGGCACAATGCCCCGTGTCCGGGAACCAAGCCCCGTGTCCGGGAACCAGGCCCCGTGTCCGGGAACCAGGCCACGTGTCCGGGAACCAGGCCACGTGTCCGGGAACCAGGCCCCGTGTCCGGGAACCAGGCCCCGTGTCCGAGGTCCCGTGTCCGGGAACCAGGTCCGTGTCCGGGAACGTGTCCGGGACCCAGGTCCGTGTCCGGGAACGTGTCCGGGAACCAGGCCCGTGTCCGGGAACGTGTCCGGGAACCAGGTCCCGTGTCCGGGAACCAGGTCCGTGTCCGGGAACGTGTCCGGGAACCAGGTCCGTGTCCGGGAACGTGTCCGGGTACCAGGCCCGTGTCCGGGAACATGTCCGGGAACCAGGCCCCGTGTCCGGGAACCAAGCCCCGTGTCCGGGAACCAGGTCCCGTGTCCCGGGTACCAAGCCCCGTGTCCGGGAACCAGGCCCCGTGTCCGGGAACCAAGCCCCGTGTCCGGGAACCAGGTCCCGTGTCCCGGGTACCAACCCCGTGTCCGGGAACCAGGTCCCGTGTCCCGGGTACCAAGCCCCGTGTCCGGGAACCAGGCCCCGTGTCCGGGAACCAAGCCTCGTGTCCGGGAACCAGGCCCCGTGTCCCGGCACAATGGCCCCGTGTCCGAGACCAGGCCCCATGTCCGGGCAAAATGGCCCCGTGTCCGGGAATTTGGCCCCGGCACCCGAGCCTCGGCCCCGCGTCCGGGAATTTGGCCCCGTGTCCGGGAGTTTAGTCCCGACACCATGACCCGGTGTCCGGCACTCATAGCCCGGCGTCCGGCACTCGTGGTCCGATGTCCGACACCTTGGTAGCACTTACGCCTAGGCTGTCACTCATGCTTTTGTCCCGGCACTCCAGAACCAATACTTATACCTTGTATATAATAAGCACCGTATTCCTCCAAACCAACACTAATGCCTTGGGATTCATCTCATAGTATCATACTCCTGACATCCTACCAGTCAGACACTCAAGCCTAATCCTTGAGTGTAACCGTCAGAGCATTAATAAAGTTATATAATGATATAGACGTTAATATCCGTTGGAATCCTATTGATGAGCCATAAATGGTCATCATTGCCATACGTTGTTGATACCTGGTAGTGTTGGGTATAAATACTCCACACTTCAGGTTTTGGAGGCCAGCTTCGTCATCTTCATCATTCCCATCCAACTTACACACAGTACCTGGCCGGAGTATTCATACACTTCCCGCAGTAAACATATTCCGATCAACTTCTTCAACCAACCACTTGACCACCTTAGGCTCGCCAAGAGCTTGATAGGTTTGCACTGCTAAGCAGGAGGTCAAGGGGTTGAATCCCAAACACCCAAGTTACTGAGCCTGCTACTATTTGCTCAAACAGTGTAAATTAAACGTTTTAAATGATCAAGAATCACTGGTCCTTATTGCCTGTGCAGTGGATGTCATACTGACATACGAAATAAATATTATGATATTACGTCTGGTATTTATGAAAATAGAATTGAAAAGGCTGAAAAGTTAAGAGGACAAATACACGAACATACGTACAATTCTAATTATGATATAATTCTGGTGACTGCTAAAATACAAAAGGTGTGTTGATATCTATGTTCAAAATATTGGGAGATCTTATCGAGATAACCAGGTTGAAAGAAAAATGTCAAGTGAATGTTTGTTTAAGTTTAAGATGTCACACCCCCAAATCTCATGTTCCCGAGACTCGAGGTGTTGACTTCATGGGTCCCAGATAGCAATGATATATAGGCGAACGACCTCTATATGAGTCGTTTTAAAAAACAACATACATTCATTGATATTGAAAATCGGAGTTTTACATGATTAAGGAAAAGTGTTACCAGAGTTCACAAAACAGAGATTTACATTACATAACTGAAAAGAAAATAAGTAATGCAAGGGAAATCTCCCAAAAGCGTGAGTTTGAAATATGCGACTCTGTCATATCCCAATATCCCTCCGTCGAAAGCCCTTTCGACTAAGCACCTGAGACATACATGCTAAAGTCAACATAAAGTTGGTGAATTCATAGGTTTAGTTTAGTAATAAGGTGGACCACAAGATTTCCGTTTAAGTAAAGTCTTACAGTTGCACCTAAGCTCATGACATCGAAGCGTAACAAAGTTCCTTACCCCATAAGTGTTCCTATGTTATAGCCAATAACATATATAGTTTCAAAAGTAAAGCACCCTACTCGAGTCCACGAGTTAGTTGTGGTAGACGTGGGTTACATCGTCTAGCCGTTGGGTGAGGGTTGTCAAACCCTAATAGATCTATCCAATACAATCGCGCTTAAGTCCTTAACTAACGATTCATGATAGGGGAATTTCCTTTGGCTTAGTGGTAACTTAGGCAACTAGTAAAGGTTTTAAGTACTTGTGTCCATAAGTAAAAGAGCATGTATCTCACCCCAAGTATGTTATAAAAACAAGTAAAAAGCGGGGCTATGAACTCACCTTAGCAAGCCAGCTAAAAGTAATGAGGCAGTGTGTGTAAGCCAACACGTAGGAGTCTCAAATCCGAGAATCAGGTAGGTCTAACCTTGACCTATTAAGTTTTAGAATTTAGGTTTTTATATTCTAGTCCAATGCACATGAAAATGTATGTATATGTATGAATAAGGTAGGGTTAGGCTTCGGGTTTGATAATAATAAACTAACACCGTTCGGGCCATTATATACA
The DNA here is from genome assembly GCA_910822075.1 of Senecio squalidus. Classification (NCBI taxonomy): domain Eukaryota; kingdom Viridiplantae; phylum Streptophyta; class Magnoliopsida; order Asterales; family Asteraceae; genus Senecio; species Senecio squalidus. The sequence goes on from CAJVGC010000079.1 coordinate 45,260, forward strand.
AGACCATTCTATAATCGCATGCGGAGCTAGGACACTTTAAATCGTAAATCCAACAAGCTCGGCACTACGAAATATCGAGATGGAATCATTGCATACAAAGCTCCCTAGTATTGTGTTATCGCTATTATTATCGAGTTGGTTTTAAAAGTTAGTTTTTATAAAAGTTTATAAAAACTCAGCAAGTGTCTTTAAGTTTTACCCAACTTTAAAGTAACATATCTCGCCCGTTTCTTATCCGATTTTAATGAATCTTATATAGAAACGACCGCGTTTGAAATACCTTTCAAATGGTTTAGGCCTTGAAACCAGATTGAAAATCTACTGATATTTATAACATAAATACTAACAGTAGGTTTTAGGGTTTTCTCAAAGTATATGCTAACTTGAAAATATCATAACTCCTTGGCCGTTTATTCCGTTTTTAGTGTTCTTTTTATGGAAATGTAGACATTTGATTTATCTTTCAAATGCCACAGGTCTCATGTCATAATTCAAAACCATTTTTCCCAGTTTTAATAAAAGGTCCGCTGGTATGCAGTTTGGGGGTCAAGGAATTAGGTCAAACTTCAAAATGGTATATCTTGCTCGATATTTATCCGTTTTTAACGAATCTTATATTGAAACGTTCGTTTTTGAGTTAACTTTAACATAGCTGAGGTCTCCTATTATGTTTTAGTGTTCGTTTTCCCAGATTTCCCAAAAACAGTCCGTGTAGACAGTTTATGTAGCTGAAACGTATGTTGTTGCGTAAAATACTTTTAAAATACTTAAACATATCCAAAAATTATGATTTTTATGTCTAAATCTTCATAAAACATAGAAGTATCTTTTGTTTAAAATGGTTTATCCAAAACATTTGGTTAAGATGGTTAAAAAGTGTCTACAAGTCGGTGTTAGTTTCCGGTTAACAAAATAACTTAACTTTTCTTTGTTTATGCTAAGTTGTTGTATGAAATGCATAAGTTTTATGACAAATGAGTATGTAAATATGTTGCATGAAGAGAGTTTTTAGGACATACCTAAGAGTATATGAATGCAAGACTTGATGTTTCTTCCTTATGATCAAATCTTAGAACTAGGTTTTTGATGTATGGAATGTGTGTTGGTGATTTCTTCTTGGTTCTTCTCTTGGCCAAAATTTAAAGAGCAAGGAGGGAGGGAGAAGAGTTTTTCACTTGTTGGTGAATGAGCAAGTGAAATGGATGGAAGGGGTCTAGTATTTATAGCCAAAGGAGAGAGTGGAGTCATGAGTGCTAGCACATGGGAGGTATGGTCTATTGAGTTCAATAGTGAAATGGTCAAGTGTGTAAGTGACTAAACCCATGTGACACCACCAACTCATTTAACTAGTCAAGCAAGAAACAAACAACTTGTAGGTGATTATTTAAATTGTCATTTTTGCAAACTCTAGGGTCCTAAGTGAAGTCCTTGTATGCTTAGGGTGTTTTGTGTAAGTTGTGTATTTGATATATATATATATGCATGCAAAGTTCCATACATGCAAAGTTGATGCATAAATCATGATTTTATGCATGAAATATTGGACTAGAATTATTGTTGTAAAAATGTTTATTTTATGTGAATATTTGATCCCGTATACCTAATCCCGGTATCCGTATATGTTTTTGACGTGGTTAACCAGTATCATTTATGTATAGGTTGACCTACCGGTCGTAAATAAATCAAAACATATACAAGTTGAGTAATGGTGTTAAAAGAATTTAGTCGGTGTGAACCTGGATTTTCGCGGGTTGTCACAGTCTCCCCTTGTTATGGAAATTTCGTCCCGAAATTTAGTTGGTTTGTTCTGGAGGTTTGGTGTCTGAGAAGAGATGAGGGTACTTGAGTTTCATCTGGTCCTCTCGTTCCCAAGTGAATTCAGGTCCTCGGCGGGAATTCCATCGAACCTGTACGATAGGTATTCGACTCTGTCGACGTTGTTTGATCCACGATCCATGATTTCGACGGGTTGTTCGATGAAGTTTAGTTTGGTGTCAATCTGAAGTTCCTCTTGTGGGATTATTAGAGTTTCATCCGACAAGCACTTCTTCAGATTACTGACGTGGAAAGTGTTATGTACTCCGTCTAGTACTTGTGGTAAGTCGAGTCGGTAAGCTACCGGTCCAATTCTTTCCAGAATTTTGAAGGGTCCGATGTATCGGGGGTTTAGTTTTCCTCGCTTTCCGAAGCGAATGGTGCCTTTCCATGGTGAGACTTTGAGCATCACCTTGTCTCCAACTTGGAATTCTAGTGGCTTACGCCTTCGGTCTGCGTAACTCTTCTGTCGGCTGCGCGCCGTTCGGAGTCTCTCCTGAATTTTCACGATCTTTTCTGTGGTTTCGTGAAGAATATCTGGACCAATAAGTTGGCTATCCCCAACTTCGATCCAAAATACGGGTGATCGGCACTTTCGTCCGTAAAGTGCCTCAAATGGTGCAGCCTTGATGTGGTGTGATAACTGTTGTTGTAGGAGAATTCTGCTAAGGGCAAGTGTAAATCCCATCGCTTTCCAAAATCGATGACACATGCTCTTAACATATCCTCCAATGTTTGGATTGTTCTTTCACTTTGGCCGTCGGTTTGTGGGTGATATGCAGTGCTCATATCCAGACGCGTTCCTAGAGCCTTTTGCAATGATTGCCAGAATCTAGATGTGAAACGACTATCTCTATCAGATATGATCGAAACAGGAACCCCATGCCTAGAGACGACTTCCTTAAGGTATAACCGTGTTAATTTTTCCATTTTGTCTGTCTCTTTGATGGGTAGAAAATGCGCGGACTTTGTTAGACGATCAACTATTACCCAGATAGTGTCGTAACCGTCCGGGGTTTTGGGTAGCTTTGTGATGAAGTCCATTGCTATTCCTTCCCATTTCCATTGAGGTATCTCGGGTTGTATCAATAATCCAGAAGGTTTTTGGTATTCAACCTTTACTTTTGAGCATGTTAAACATTTGCTCACAAAAGTAGCGATCTCCGATTTCATATTTGGCCACCAGTACAGCATCTTGAGGTCTTGGTACATTTTGTCCGATCCGGGATGTATGGAGTACTTGGAGTTGTGTGATTCTTTCATGATTAACTCTCTTAATCCTCCAAAGCGGGGTAACCAACTTCTGTCCTCAAAACATTTGGTTCCATTGCTTTTGGTTTTGAATGATTTGTCCATACCTCGCAGGTTTTCGTTCTTTATGTTTTCGTCTTTAAGGGCTTCGATTTGAGCATCGCGGATTTGTGTGGGTAGATTCGATTGAATCGTCATAACCAAAGCTCGAACTCGTAATGGTTTAGCTCGCTCCTTTCGGCTTAGAGCGTCTGCCACTACGTTGGCTTTTCCAGGATGGTAACGGATGTCACAATCGTAATCACTAAGTAGTTCGATCCAACGACGCTGCCTCATGTTCAATTCTTTTTGATCAAGAATGTGTTGCAGACTCTTGTGATCTGTGAACACTGTACACTTAGTGCCGTATAAATAGTGTCTCCAGATCTTGAGTGCGAACACTACAGCTCCTAACTCTAAGTCATGTGTTGTGTAGTTTTCTTCGTGAGTTTTGAGCTGTCGTGAGGCGTAGGCGATAACCTTTTCCCTTTGCATTAACACACAACCTAATCCTTTGTGTGATGCGTCGCAATATACCACAAAATCTTCTGTTCCCTCAGGCAATGATAGAATCGGTGCACTACAAAGCTTCTGCTTCAATAGTTGGAATGCTGAGTCTTGTTCTTCACCCCAAACGAACTTCTCAGTTTTCTGCGTCAACCTCGTCAAGGCTTTAGCTATTTTGGAGAAATTTTCGATGAAGCGTCGGTAATAGCCGGCAAGACCTAAGAATTGGCGTATTTCTGTTGCGGTTCTAGGGACAGCCCAATCCTTAATAGATTCAATTTTTGCTGGGTCTACGTGGATGCCTTGACTGTCGATAACGTGGCCAAGGAATTGAACCTTCGATCCAAAATTCACACTTAGAAAATTTTGCGTATAGTTCCTCCTTTTTTAGTAATTCAAGGATTAACCTCAAATGCTCCTCATGTTCTTTCTTACTTTTCGAATATATCAAGATGTCGTCAATGAATACGATCACAAACTTATCCAGGTACGGTTTACACACCCGATTCATAAGATCCATGAATACCGCTGGTGCGTTGGTCAAACCGAAAGGCATAACCTGGAATTCGTAGTGACCATAGCGAGTTCTAAATGCGGTTTTCTGAACATCTTCTTCTCGTACTCTAAGTTGATGATAACCTGACCGTAGGTCAATTTTAGAGTAGATACTTGATCCTTGAAGCTGATCGAAAAGATCGTCAATCCTTGGAAGTGGATAACGATTCTTAACGGTTAGCTTGTTCAGTTCTCTGTAGTCGATACACATCCTGAAGGATCCATCCTTCTTTTTGACAAAAAGAACTGGTGCTCCCCAAGGTGAGGAACTTGGACGAATGAATCCTCGATCTAGTAACTCTTGGAGTTGGTTGGATAGTTCTTCCATTTCCGATGGAGCGAGTCGATATGGTGCTCGAGCCACTGGTGCGGCTCCTGGCACTAAGTCGATGTGAAATTGGACTTGTCTTGGAGGTGGAAGTCCGGGTAAGTCTTCTGGGAAGACTTCGGGAAATTCTCGAACAATTGGTACGTCGTTTAGTTGTTTCTCCTTCGTCTCCGTCTCCGTCATGTAAGCCAAATAGGCGTCACATCCCTTCTGTAAGTACTTCAGCGTTTTTAAGTTGGATATGATGCTTAACTTTGATCGGCTCCCATCTCCCTTGATCAAGAGAGTTTTCCCGTCGGTGCGGAGAATACGGACAATCTTCTCGTTACATATGATTTCGGCGTGATTTAGAGATAGCCAATCCATTCCTATTACTATGTCGAAACTTCCGAGTTGAATAGGTATTAGGTCGATATTGAATGGGTGGTCAGCTAAGGTTAAGGTACAACCTCGAACTATTTGTAGTCACCAATTTCCCGTTTGCTAATTCTATTGTATACTTAGCTTCTAAGGTAGTTGGGGCACTTATTGATCAAAGTTTTAAATTTTGTAGATACAAAGCTCCTATCGGGGTAGTCTCACGGACTTCCTAGTCGTGGCACGGGTGAGTGGTCTGGTGCCATGCCTCTGTAGAAGAAGGGTGGGGACAATGGAGCAGTGGGTGGTGCGACAACAGAGGGTAGGAGTGGTAGTGGTCTCGATCTCCTCCTCACTGGGATCCTCATTGCTGGGATCCTCCTCACTAGGCTCCTTCTCGGAGGGGTCGGTCTCCATCGGCTCATTGACGGTCGATGCGGGATGGGTGACGATCTCGTCGTCAGATGTAGGTGAGAAATGTGGAGGGACATGTGATCCTAACATGGATGAGGAAATGTCATATCTATATGGGATTCGAAGTCAGATAGGTCGATAGTAGGTATAGGGAGGTACTCGTCCTCATAGTCGGACAGTATGATAGTGAGGGGTAGACATGCTGTGACAAGGCCCAAATGGTTGTAAATAATCAACGTATAAAAGCATAGACATAATAGTAGTGCGGAAGTAGTAAGTTCTAAAGCTTAGTTATAGACCAGGATATTTACTAATGCAACCTGGTTCGCTATAACCAGAGCTCTGATACCAATCTGTCACACCCCCAAATCTCGTGTTCCCGAGACTCGAGGTGTTGACTTCATGGGTCCCAGATAGCAATGATATATAGGCGAACGACCTCTATATGAGTCGTTTTAAAGAAAAACATACATTCATTGATATTGAAAATCAGGAGTTTTACATGATTAAGGAAAAGTGTTACCAGAGTTCACAAAACAAGATTTACATTACATAACTTAAAAGAAAATAAGTAATGCAAGGGAAATCTCCCAAAAGCGTGAGTTTGAAATATGCGACTCTGTCATATCCCAATATCCCTCCGTCGAAAGCCCTTTCGACTAAGCACCTGAGACATACATGCTAAAAGTCAACATAAAGTTGGTGAATTCATAGGTTTAGTTTAGTAATAAAGTGGACCACAAGATTTCCGTTTAAGTAAAGTCTTACAGTTGCACCTAAGCTCATGACATCGAAGCGTAACAAAGTTCCTTACCCCATAAGTGTTCCTATGTTATAGCCAATAACATATATAGTTTCAAAAGTAAAGCACCCTACTCGAGTCCACGAGTTAGTTGTGGTAGACGTGGGTTACATCGTCTAGCCGTTGGGTGAGGGTTGTCAAACCCTAATAGATCTATCCAATACAATCGCGCTTAAGTCCTTAACTAACGATTCATGATAGGGGAATTTCCTTTGGCTTAGTGGTAACTTAGGCAACTAGTAAAGGTTTTAAGTACTTGTGTCCATAAGTAAAAGAGCATGTATCTCACCCCAAGTATGTTATAAAAACAAGTAAAAAGCGGGGCTATGAACTCACCTTAGCAAGCCAGCTAAAAGTAATGAGGCAGTGTGTGTAAGCCAACCGTAGGAGTCTCAAATCCGAGAATCAGGTAGGTCTAACCTTGACCTATTAAGTTTTGGAATTAGGTTTTTATATTCTAGTCCAATGCACATGAAAATGTATGTATATGTATGAATAAGGTAGGGTTAGGCTTCGGGTTTGATAATAATAAACTAACACCGTTCGGGCCATTATATACAAGACCATTCTATAATCGCATGCGGAGCTAGGACACTTTAAATCGTAAATCCAACAAGCTCGGCACTACGAAATATCGAGATGGAATCATTGCATACAAAGCTCCCTAGTATTGTGTTATCGCTATTATTATCGAGTTGGTTTTAAAAGTTAGTTTTTATAAAAGTTTATAAAAACTCAGCAAGTGTCTTTAAGTTTTACCCAACTTTAAAGTAACATATCTCGCCCGTTTCTTATCCGATTTTAATGAATCTTATATAGAAACGACCGCGTTTGAAATACCTTTCAAATGGTTTAGGCCTTGAAACCAGATTGAAAATCTACTGATATTTATAACATAAATACTAACAGTAGGTTTTAGGGTTTTCTCAAAGTATATGCTAACTTGAAAATATCATAACTCCTTGGTCGTTTATCCGTTTTTAGTGTTCTTTTTATGGAAATGTAGACATTTGATTTATCTTTCAAATGCCACAGGTCTCATGTCATAATTCAAAACCATTTTTCCCAGTTTTAATAAAAGGTCCGCTGGTATGCAGTTTGGGGGTCAAGGAATTAGGTCAAACTTCAAAATGGTATATCTTGCTCGATATTTATCCGTTTTTAACGAATCTTATATTGAAACGTTCGTTTTTGAGTTAACTTTAACATAGCTGAGGTCTCCTATTATGTTTTAGTGTTCGTTTTCCCAGATTTCCCAAAAACAGTCCGTGTAGACAGTTTATGTAGCTGAAACGTATGTTGTTGCGTAAAATACTTTTAAAATACTTAAACATATCCAAAAATTATGATTTTTATGTCTAAATCTTCATAAAACATAGAAGTATCTTTTGTTTAAAATGGTTTATCCAAAACATTTGGTTAAGATGGTTAAAAAGTGTCTACAAGTCGGTGTTAGTTTCCGGTTAACAAAATAACTTAACTTTTCTTTGTTTATGCTAAGTTGTTGTATGAAATGCATAAGTTTTATGACAAATGAGTATGTAAATATGTTGCATGAAGAGAGTTTTTAGGACATACCTAAGAGTATATGAATGCAAGACTTGATGTTTCTTCCTTATGATCAAATCTTAGAACTAGGTTTTTGATGTATGGAATGTGTGTTGGTGATTTCTTCTTGGTTCTTCTCTTGGCCAAAATTTAAAGAGCAAGGAGGGAGGGAGAAGAGTTTTTCACTTGTTGGTGAATGAGCAAGTGAAATGGATGGAAGGGGTCTAGTATTTATAGCCAAAGGAGAGAGTGGAGTCATGAGTGCTAGCACATGGGAGGTATGGTCTATTGAGTTCAATAGTGAAATGGTCAAGTGTGTAAGTGACTAAACCCATGTGACACCACCAACTCATTTAACTAGTCAAGCAAGAAACAAACAACTTGTAGGTGATTATTTAAATTGTCATTTTTGCAAACTCTAGGGTCCTAAGTGAAGTCCTTGTATGCTTAGGGTGTTTTGTGTAAGTTGTGTATTTGATATATATATATATATGCATGCAAAGTTCCATACATGCAAAGTTGATGCATAAATCATGATTTTATGCATGAAATATTGGACTAGAATTATTGTTGTAAAAATGTTTATTTTATGTGAATATTTGATCCCGTATACCTAATCCCGGTATCCGTATATGTTTTTGACGTGGTTAACCAGTATCATTTATGTATAGGTTGACCTACCGGTCGTAAATAAATCAAAACATATACAAGTTGAGTAATGGTGTTAAAAGAATTTAGTCGGTGTGAACCTGGATTTTCGCGGGTTGTCACATAAGAGGACAAATATACCAATAATCGTCAATTGATATGTAAATAGTTACAACGAAAAATGAATGACAATGTTATGTTTCAGTATCAGTCTGATCCCTATTCGAGAAGATTCTCACAAAAAGAATGTGAAATTTTCAGTTTATGTAGTTGTTAGTTAAAGTTTTTAAATCTTCTTAGTTAAAATTTCCGTTGATCTTTCAAAAACAGAAAAATACAAAAAGATTTTTACTTTTATTTCTAATTTTAATTTTGTTTTGCTAGTTTTACGGTTGCTTGTCGTGACTTAAAATCTAAACGTGAAAATGAGATTAATGTTTAATTCTTATAACATCTCAAGGTCATGATTGTTAGTGAAGCTTTTGGCTAAAATTCTTCGAAAGTATGTTTCATTGAGCAAAATGTTTCAATCTTTCTGATATTGATAATTTTCATGTGCTTAACGTCTATTTGATGTTTGATTTTGAAGATTAGTGAAATTTTAAAGTTACGAGTTTTACAGTGCTTTCGTACGGATGTATATTACATTCGCACGGATCAACACAACAACCGCACGAATCAAGGGAAGGTATTGTTTAAGGTGAAATTTCTCATCCGTGCGGATATCATCATATCCATGCGGATCAAAGGTGATTTAGATCTTAAGTGTTCTTTACTTAACCGCACGGACGGAATCTCATGCGTGCGGATGTCATTCACATTCGTGCGGATGAAAATTAGGTATATATACCTCATGCGTTCAGGCTGTTCATTCACCACAACTTTCATCCGTTAAGAAAAATCTCACCAAAATCTGAAAGTGTTAAAACGAGTTTTTGAATCCGATATTATTGTGTAACTTTTCATTGCGAATCTAATCATACAAACCACTTAAGGTATAGTGACCGTTTGAGTGCTTAATTGTTAAATTTTATATTCGAAAATAACTTAATCAATCGGTCATTTGTGTGTGTTTGAAATGGTAATTTGAGTTAGGGGTTTAGACAATCGGTGGATTGCTAACGTGTTGGTGTAATTTTTGTGACCTAAAACTGTTTGTTTAGAAATCTAGGTTTTTGGAAAACCAACAGTTCCGATGAACTCCATCCGCACGAATGTGATTTCATTCGTGCGGATAGGATCTTCATTCGTACGAATGTACAAAATGTAATCCGTGTGGTTTGATTAGTTCATCCGTACGGATACATACTGATCCGTGCGGATGAAAATGTTCATTTGTACGAATGGTCAAGTCATACGTACGAATGTACAAAATGTAATCCGTTTGGTTTGATTAGTTCATCCGTACGGATACATACTGATCCGTGCGGATGAAAATGTTCATTCGTACGGATGGCCATTACAGAAACTTTAAAAACGTTTGAATTTTATTCTAACTATTTTGCGTTCAATGTCTACATTTTTGTTTGCATAAAATGGCTGAAATCCCCGTTTCTAACGTTGATGCAACTGTGACACAATCCTCTCAATTTCAAAGTGCTAGCTGGAGCGTTGGCCCGAAAAACAACATGTGCGCTTATCTCGACGAAGAGACCCGTAATGCTAATAGCTTTGCTGGAATCATCAAATTCTTGAAGCGGTCAAGAATTTTCAAGGCTATCTCTACTGAGCGCGTGCCTTATTTGACTCATATATCGGCTTTCTGGGAAAATGCTAGAGTTGTACGTGAAGATGGAAAGGTTCAAATCCACATTTCAGTTCTCGGGACTGATGTCGTGATTGATGAACACGTTATCCGAGAATTTATTGGCTTTGAGGACTCAGTGGACATGCCTACGATGCTGAACAAGTATCTTGTCAGAGGGTTGCTTCTGAGGGTGAAGTACGTTGGTGATATTGAAAAGGGAGTGATTACGAAGTCGGGATTTAGCATTCAATACAAGTATTTGTGCCATGTGTTGCAGCACTGTTTGAGTCCTCGAAAGGCTGGGCATGATGAAATGAGAGAGTCTATTCAGAGTGCATTTGCAGCATTAGTATTGAACATTCCGTTTAATTTTTCGGGAATGATTTTGCAACACATGACAGAGAATCTGGAGATGAAGAAGCAGAAATATTTGATGTATGCTCGTTTCGTCCAAATTGTCACACCCCGCAAATGGCGGAACCGAGGTGTACAGAGAATACGGTATCAGAGATTCAAAGGTTACATCAACATAAGTAAACCATACATAATCAACATAGATAAATAAGTCTGAAAATAAAATGCTTCATTACAATCATCCGGAAATATATCAAAATACGGCTACAGAGTTTGGGATACTAAGGAATTAATAAGAACAAAATAAATTCCAAGCAAAATGATCCACGTAGCCACCATAGCATACATCAAACAGTAACCTCAAATCCCTGAAAAGCGTTAAAATACGACGTCAACATAAAGTTGCTGAATTATTCGCAATAGTAAGTAAAAACATAATAGTATAAAAGTTTCAATATGTTTTGACCCAAAAGTGATATGATTTGAAAATAAGTCATTCGAAAAAATGATGTTTCAAAACATACTTGAAGTATACAAAACTTTTTAATAATATAATAATACAAATAACATAAGAATACCATAATTAAATCATAAAAATAGCATACTGGATAGATAATGGCTTTAGATACATACGGTACACCTGAACCATAACAATACTGGCAACTAACCCCACCTAGTGTCTTACGCTAGGTTGTCCTCGAAATCATCGGTCATAACATTGCTAACACGGACAGGGCGCATCCATCATCCATCGTGTTAACAATGAGGGTTTGTTAGACCCATATAGCGCTATATATATAAACCGGCGGCTAAAAGCTAACAGGTGTGTATACGGGGCCTTGTACTACCACAAAGGTGGTACAAGTTAGGGTAAGACTAATCTAAAGCATTCATATCCATAATACATAATCATAATACATATATCATAAAATACATTTATACAACGCTAATCATGCCCAAAAAGTAAAAGCGGTAAAAAGGGCAACGAATAACTCACAGAATAGCAATGCAATCCAAACAACGAAATGTCGGGTAATAATATAACACGGTCAAGCTTCCACGTCTAAGTGCCCTAAACATCACGTAAATAAATATGTCTAAGTATCTCTAAGTCTAGTGGGGTATGCCTTAACGATTAACGTTTTATACGAGTTTAAAAATGACCAACAGGAACATCGATTTAACAGAATTACAAACGTTTTGAAAATACAGCAACTAGTTACGCATCACGTAACTAGGAGTTACGCATCACGTAACTGGGAGTTACGCACGTAACTTAGTTACGTGATATAGGTATAGATACGTGACATAGGTTAGTTACGGGGCATAGTTACGTGACACAAGGGTAATTACGTGACATAGTTACGTGTTATAGATGTAGTTACGTGACCTAGTTTCGGGATTAGTTATGGGTTCGTAACTGAGTTTCGTTCCCGTAACTCAGTTACGTGACGTAACTGGATTTTACGAAAAATTACTTTCGGGATACGGTTTCGAGTGTTTTTAGGTGTCAAAATCATCAACTATTGAAATCCTATGTCCAGAATATGTTTAGGTATATAAACCCTAAATAAATTTCGGGTTTTGATGGTGAAAAGTGGTGTTTTTGAGATAAATTTAAGAAAATAAAGTTTAAAACAAAATCGAAGAAATACTTACCCGATCGAGATGAAATTCGGAGGAATGATGAAGATGAATGTGGTGAACGATAAACAAGCTTCAAAATTGAATTTCGACGGTCGGATCTTGAGATATTTTAGAGAGAAGGGAGAGCTTGTGAGTGTGTTTGTGTGTGTTTTTCTAGAGAGAGAAAGGAAAGGGTGAAATGGTGTGTTTGTTTGGTAGAGGTAGGTGAATAAGACAAAATTTTGATAAAAACAATGTTGGTCTAGTAAGACAAAAAGGTTGGTGAAGGACCATTTTTGTAATAGAAAGCTCATAGGACTAGATTTGTAATAAAATTTTGGAAGGACTAAAATTGTAATACTTTTTAACGTTAATCTTAATTGTATAATTAAGGCATAAAACCCCTAAACTTATCTTAAGAGTATACTAGACTTATACTAAAGGCACTTAGAACTAAACGTTCCCGACTTAAAGGTCCGAATAACATAAAATGCAAATACGATACTCATAAAATACGAGAAATACGAATACGATAAAACATAAAGAGGGATACAATAGGGTCAAAACATAATCATAAATAAATAAAACGGATACGGTTCTATAGAAGTATACCTAGAAATTCGCGAATGTCACAGTCTCCCCAAGTAAAAAGAAATTTCGTCCTCGAAATTATCACTTAGTACTACTTCCGGGGGAAAGGTGAGGATACTTCCGCAGAATTTCATCTTCGCGTTCCCACGTGAACTCAGCTCCAAAACGGGAATTCCAACGAACCTTGACAATCGGGATCTTACTTCGTCGTAGACGCTTAACATCACTAGCAACGATCTCGATCGGTTCCTCAACGAAATGAAGCTTATCATAGATCTGGAGTTTCTCAAGCGGAACTAATAACGTCTCGTCAGCCAGGCATTTCTTCAACCGAGATACATGAAATACATTATGTACGCTGCTCAGTTCTGCCGGCAAATCTAGTCGATACGCAGCTGGGCCGACGCGGGCTAAGATCTTGAATGGACCCGTGTATCTCGGACTCAGCTTGCTGCGCTTCTGGAATCGGACAACCCCTTTCCATGGAGATACCTTCAATAATACCATATCTCCAACACTGAACTCAAGAGGCTTCCTGCGCTTATCAGCATACTTTTTCTGTCGATCTCTTGCAGTAATTAATCGTTCCTTGATCTTGAAGATCTTGGTAGTGGTCTCTTGTATAATCTCCGGACCAGAAATCTGACTGTCTCCAATTTCTGCCCAACATACAGGCGATCGACACTTGCGGCCATACAAAGCTTCAAAAGGTGCAAAATTGATACTCGTGTGATAGCTGTTGTTGTACGAGAACTCAATCAACGGCAAATGAACGTCCCAACTACCACCAAAATCAATTGCGCAGGCTCGTAGCATATCTTCTAAGGTCTGAATAGTTCTCTCACTCTGACCATCGGTCTGCGGATGATAGGCGGTACTCATATCTAACCTTGTACCCATAGCAGTCTGGAATGACTTCCAAAATCGTGAGGTGAAACGAGCATCACGATCGGAAATAATCGATACAGGGACTCCGTGTTTCGATACAATCTCTGCGATATATAAACGCACGAATCTCTCCATCGGATAATTCTCACGAATCGGTAGGAAATGAGCAGACTTCGTCAATCGATCAACAATAACCCAGATACTGTCATAACCACTCAAAGATCTCGGAAGCTTCGTAACGAAATCCATAGTAATACGCTCCCATTTCCACTCGGGAATCTTCGGTTGTTGGAGTAGCCCAGACGGTTTCTGATACTCAATCTTCACTTTGGAGCAAGTCAAACATCGACTAACATACTCGGCGATCTCACGCTTCATACCCGGCCACCAATAGAACTCTTTCAAGTCATGATACATTTTGTCGGAACCCGGATGGATGGAATAGTTAGACTTATGGGCTTCGTCCAGAATCAACTGACGGATACTAATCGGAACCCAAATACGCTCGAGGAAATACAGAACTCCATCCTCCTTTGGTTCTAATTCCAACGCTAACTTATACAACCTTTCCTCTTTAACACGGCCCGCTGTCATAATACTCTCTTGTGCCTGAATAATCCGAGCCTTCAAGCTCGTCTGAATAGATACCATCATAGAACGGATACGGACTGGTTTGACTGTTTCCTTACGACTTAGTGCATCAGCAACAACGTTCGCCTTACCAGGGTGGTAGCGAATGTCGCAATCATAGTCGTTCAATAACTCAACCCAACGTCGTTGTCTCATGTTCAGCATCTTCTGATCGAATATGTGCTGAAGGCTCTTGTGGTCGGTAAATACAGTACACTTGGTCCCATACAGATAATGTCTCCAAATCTTCAATGCGAAGACGACGGCTCCCAATTCTAGATCATGTGTCGTGTAATTCTGCTCATGGACTTTCAACTGACGCGAAGCGTAAGCTATAACTTTACCATTCTGCATAAGCACACAACCCAGACCCTTGTGCGAAGCGTCGCAATAAACAACAAAATTCTCGGAACCAACTGGCAGACTAAGAATAGGAGCGTCACACAACCGCTGCTTCAATACCTGAAAGGCTCTCTCTTGATCGGAACCCCAAACGAATGGTTCACTCTTCTGTGTCAACTTTGTCATAGGTGAAGCGATTTTGGAGAAATTCTCGATAAATCGGCGATAATACCCAGCAAGACCCAAAAACGAACGGATTTCGGTCGGAGACTTTGGTGCAACCCAGTTTTTAACAGCTTCAATCTTAGCAGGATCAACGTGAATACCCTTCGCGCTAACCACGTGGCCAAGAAATTGAACTTCGGATAACCAGAACTCGCACTTAGAAAATTTCGCATACAACTTTTCTTTTCGAAGCACTTCTAGAACAAGACGCAAATGCTCCTCATGTTCCTTGCGACTTCGGGAATAGATCAGAATGTCATCGATGAATACGATAACGAATTTGTCAAGATGAAGTTGATCGAATAAGTCGTCAATACGAGGAAGTGGATAACGGTTCTTCACGTCAGCTTGTTTAACTCCCGATAATCAATACATAAGCGCATGGAGCCATCCTTCTTCTTAACAAGAGGACAGGAGCACCCCACGGGGAGAAACTAGGACGATAAAACCTTTATCAACCAATTCCTGAATTTGCTTTGATAACTCGAGCATCTCGGAAGGAGCCAAACGATACGGAGCTTTAGCAACAGGTGCTGCTCCAGGAACAAGATCAATACGAAAGTCAGTTTGTCTCTGGGGAGGGACTCCAGGTAAATCTTCGGGAAAAAACGTCAGAATACTCGCGAACAACCGGTACACCATCAATCTTTATTGTAGAATCTTTCTTCACCAAATGAGCGAGATATAAGGAACAACCTTGACGGACATACTCGCGAACTTTCAAACTTGAAATGACTTTAAGGCGTTTCCCAGCCTTGTCTCCGTGTACAATCATCTGATCTCCATCCGGCTTCTGAATACGAATAAGCTTCTCATAACAGACTATTTCGCCTTTATGCTTAGCTAACCAATCCATACCGACTACGACATCGAAACTACCGAGTTTCATAGGAATAAGGTCGATGGAAAAAGGAATATCGGCTAATACGAGGGGAATATCACGAATGACTTCTCTAACACAGGCACATCTACCATCAGCTATTTCTACCTCATAAGCAGGCTCTAAAGGACTAGAAGCACGGTTTACTAAGGGGCGGAAATCACTAGATATAAAGCTTCTATCGGCACCCGAATCAAACAAAATAAAAGCAGGATAATCATCGACAAGGAATGTACTAGTGACTACAGTAGGATCCTGGTGAGCCTCAGAAGATTCCATGGAGAAAGCTCGGCTTTTGGCAGGATTCCCTCTTGCACTAGTACCAGCACCATGAGTAGGAAGGGGAGTAGGTGCTATAAGCTTGGGACACTGATGACGGCGGTGACCTACTTCTCCGCATTCAAAACACGCTCCAGTAGCCCTTCCACAAAACTGCTCGGTGTGGCCTAACTTCTTGCATCGTTTACAAACCCAACAAGCCACATTCGCTGCATGAGCACTGCCGCATGTACCACACTTCGGGCGCCCGCCCTGATAACCAGCTCCAGAACCCGTCAAAGCATACACCTGAGGAAATTGGGGTCTCTGATCCTGACCACGGCTTCTCTTCCTCTACCCATATCTCTCCTATCCGATCTACCAGAATCTCTTCGGCTCACAACAGGCTGAAGGACACCACCACGGATCATGCTTGCGGTCAACCGACCAGCAATATCAACCACACTCTGTAGAGTACCCGGTTGGTGAGAAATGATGTGGTCCCGCATAGTCTGGGCAACCCTTGAGTGAAGCGTTCGATTCTCTCATTCTCAGTGCGAACCAAACGAGGGGCCAAAACACACAGATCGTAAAACCTGTTCGCATACCCGCGAAAATCAAAACCTTGCATAGTCAGGTTCCACAACTCATTCTCCAGCCTCTGCGTCTCAGATGACGGCACATACTCTTTCCTCATCATAGCTTTCAAGTTTTCCCAGCTCATCAGGGCAACAGCAGCTCGGCCCTGAACCTTTTTCACTGAGTTCCACCAGGTGAGGGCTTTACCCTGGAACAAGAACGTAGCATACTTAACCTTGCTTTCCTCTGCACATCCCGAAACATCGAATACTGACTCAATCTTCTCGAACCACTGCAGGGTAGCAACCGCATCCTCGTTACTCTTAAACTCAGTAGGTTTGCAGTCTAGAAAAGTCTTATACGAACAGCCTCGGGGTGGATCCTCAATAAAAATACTTGGTCCACCGACTCCTACATGCACTGCTCTTCCCACATCGGAACCATCGCGCCCAGACGCCGTACCTTCTGATCCAATACCGTGCATCACAGGTTCTTCAAACCCTATGTCGGCATTCTGCACCGGTGTCTCCTTGAGCTGTGCCACAATCACGAGTATTGCCGCTGCAATCTGCTCCGCAATCAACTGACTGATGTTCGGAGTAGTGGTATTAGCATTGGGGGCAGCAGTGGTATTCTGAGCTGTAGCACCCGCTCTCGTACTGGCGCGACCTCGCCTCGTCGACCTTCTCGTAGCAGTGACGGCCGGAGTAGACCTAGTAGAAGCTCTCCTTGGCGGCATCTTCTACGAATGTCAAACAGAATAAATCAGAACGATAACCGGATGTGCGACTAAAACAAACAGGCCTCAAAGCACAAAATGCAAAACAAAAGCACATAAAGCATACGAATCACATACAGGCCACAAAAGAAAGAAATGCGCACATAGAGTAAATCAGATAGGTCCAAAAGCCTAGGTCATAGTCTAAGCGATTCCGTAAGGTCACTTAGTTCGCTATAACCATTGGCTCTGATACCAACTTCTGTCACACCCCGCAAATGGCGGAACCGAGGTGTACAGAGAATACGGTATCAGAGATTCAAAGGTTACATCAACATAAGTAAACCATACATAATCAACATAGATAAATAAGTCTGAAAATAAAATGCTTCATTACAATCATCCGGAAATATATCAAACTACGGCTACAGAGTTTGGGATACTAAGGAATTAATAAGAACAAAATAAATTCCAAGCAAAATGATCCACGTAGCCACCATAGCATACATCAAACAGTAACCTCAAATCCCTGAAAAGCGTTAAAATACGACGTCAACATAAAGTTGGTGAATTATTCGCAATAGTAAGTAAAAACATAATAGTATAAAAGTTTCAATATGTTTTGACCCAAAAGTGATATGATTTGAAAATAAGTCATTCGAAAAAATGATGTTTCAAAACATACTTGAAGTATACAAAACTTTTTAATAATATAATAATACAAATAACATAAGAATACCATAATTAAATCATAAAAATAGCATACTGGATAGATAATGGCTTTAGATACATACGGTACACCTGAACCATAACAATACTGGCAACTAACCCCACCTAGTGTCTTACGCTAGGTTGTCCTCGAAATCATCGGTCATAACATTGCTAACACGGACAGGGCGCATCCATCATCCATCGTGTTAACAATGAGGGTTTGTTAGACCCATATAGCGCTATATATATAAACCGGCGGCTAAAAGCTAACAGGTGTGTATACGGGGCCTTGTACTACCACAAAGGTGGTACAAGTTAGGGTAAGACTAATCTAAAGCATTCATATCCATAATACATAATCATAATACATATATCATAAAATACATTTATACAACGCTAATCATGCCCAAAAAGTAAAAGCGGTAAAAAGGGCAACGAATAACTCACAGAATAGCAATGCAATCCAAACAACGAAATGTCGGGTAATAATATAACACGGTCAAGCTTCCACGTCTAAGTGCCCTAAACATCACGTAAATAAATATGTCTAAGTATCTCTAAGTCTAGTGGGGTATGCCTTAACGATTAACGTTTTATACGAGTTTAAAAATGACCAACATGAACATCGATTTAACAGAATTACAAACGTTTTGAAAATACAGCAACTAGTTACGCATCACGTAACTAGGAGTTACGCATCACGTAACTGGGAGGTACGCACGTAACTTAGTTACGTGATATAGGTATAGATACGTGACATTGGTTAGTTACGGGGCATAATTACGTGACACAAGGGTAATTACGTGACATAGTTACGTGTTATAGATGTAGTTACGTGACCTAGTTTCGGGATTAGTTACGGGTTCGTAACTGAGTTACGTTCCCGTAACTCAGTTACGTGACGTAACTGGATTTTACGAAAAATTACTTTCGGGATACGGTTTCGAGTGTTTTTAGGTGTCAAAATCATCAACTATTGAAATCCTATGTCCAGAATATGTTTAGGTATATAAACCCTAAATAAATTTCGGGTTTTGATGGTGAAAAGTGGTGTTTTTGAGATAAATTTAAGAAAATAAAGTTTAAAACAAAATCGAAGAAATACTTACCCGATCGAGATGAAATTCGGAGGAATGATGAAGATGAATGTGGTGAACAATAAACAAGCTTCAAAATTGAATTTCGACGGTCGGATCTTGAGATATTTTAGAGAGAAGGGAGAGCTTGTGAGTGTGTTTGTGTGTGTTTTTCTAGAGAGAGAAAGGAAAGGGTGAAATGGTGTGTTTGTTTGGTAGAGGTAGGTGAATAAGACAAAATTTTGATAAAAACAATGTTGGTCTAGTAAGACAAAAAGGTTGGTGAAGGACCATTTTTGTAATAGAAAGCTCATAGGACTAGATTTGTAACAAAATTTTGGAAGGACTAAAATTGTAATACTTTTTAACGTTAATCTTAATTGTATAATTAAGGCATAAAACCCCTAAACTTATCTTAAGAGTATACTAGACTTATACTAAAGGCACTTAGAACTAAACGTTCCCGACTTAAAGGTCCGAATCACATAAAATGCAAATACGATACTCATAAAATACGAGAAATACGAATACGATAAAACATAAAGAGGGATACAATAGGGTCAAAACATAATCATAAATAAATAAAACGGATACGGTTTGATAGAAGTATACCTCGAAATTCGCGAATGTCACACAAATGATTCTGGACGTGAAGATACCGACGTTGCCCAAAGTTGATAATGATATGATCAAGCTAGATGTGATGAATGATACAACAATGCAACGTTTGCTTTCATACAAAGTCAAGGAGGTGAAGCCTGCGGAAAAACGCCTGATTGGTTATCTTGCTGATCCAGCATATGTATGTCCTGGTGGTAGGAAATGGCGACATGACGATAGTGAATCAGATAAGGAGGATATTGTTGTACCTCAAGAATCTGACTCCGATGATGAGGTTATTCCGGTTGAATCTCCGGTTGGTGGTACATCGTCATCTCAAACTGTTTTGAGAGATGAAGATGATGTAGTCATGAGTGCTGAAGAGATTCCTTCAGTACGGAAAAGAAAAGAACCTTCTGCAGGTAGATCGTTAGGAGATATTATCAAGAAAAGGGAGAAAGCTTCAAAACGTTTTAATCTGGTGAAACGTTCTGACATTACTCCAAAGACGATTGCCAGCTCTGCAACTCCAGTTCCTCCTCCTACGGCTTCTCAGTCACATCAAGGTCCCCAACAAAGTGAACCTATCATGACGACTGCTACCATAACAACAACAACTGCTGGTGGTTCATCGTCGTCAATGCAGATTCCTGATTCTGCTCAGCTCTCTATTTTGAATTCTATGTTATTGAGTGTTTTAGCAAAACAGCTGCTACAAGATGAAGAAATTAAGTGACTGAATGCTTTGGTGGCAAAACGGGAAGCAGAACGAGCTGAAATGTCGAAGAGGATAGAGGATCAGAATCTTTTGATTGATTCGCAGAAGCTGTTGATTGAGGATTGCTCCAACAAGAACAAGGAATTGGTACTTATTACCGAGAGGATCAAGAAGTTGGAGGAAGACAACAATGTGGTGAAAAATACTATGATTGTGGGTGATGATGGGGTATTCAGACTCAAAGGACCAGTCGATGCATCTGCTGACCCGACTGGTGAAGAAAGTGAAAGCACGGAGTCTGATAGAGCTGGTAAAGAACATCCGAGTGACTCGCAGCATGATATTACTCCTATATCTCACATAAAGTCCAATTTAACTCACATTTTGGATATGCAGGGGGTAATACAGTTTAGCGTTGAGCATGACAAAGAAGAAGGAGAGATAATACATTGTTTGTCCAAAGAACAGATTGCAGAATTATTTGAAATGAATCCCGATGAAGTTATTTCTGAAGAATCTGCATCTGCTTCTGACGTAAATCCTCCCGATTCTGATGATGATGATGATGAGATAGTGTTTGAGCCGAATGTTGATTCAACAGAGCCTATCTATCAATCGAACAATTTCCAGGATCTTCCTGATGACGATGCAATGTTTAACGTCAATGATGAAGATCTTAATCGGAAATTAGAGAAACATCTGGCGGCCAGTCAAGCTACACCAAATCTAGAAGAATTGAATGTTAAAAAGGCTGAATGGCGTCAGGCAATGAAAGGATGTATTCGCCCGTCTCAACAAGTTGTTCAACCAGATTATACGAAGTTTTACTCTTTGAAGGGTGCGAAGACAGAAGGTCAGATAATCAGTTGGGCATACTTGGATGATTTGAAAGTTTATGCAATCAAGCGAGAACGGGGCATAGATTATTTTAAACGCGCTCCCGATTTGAAGACGTTGCCATATTTTGATATGATGCAGTTGGCTCGTCTTAAGTTGCTGTACAGTGAGTCAGATGATAAAGCAACTTGGTTGGAGAAGCAGCTTCATTATGAGTTCAAATCATCGTGGAAATACCTGAGGCCGCAGTATCCGAAGATTACCTATTCCAAAGATCGGAAGAATTCAAGAACGGGTAAATCTTTGAAGCATATCACGTATAAAGCGCCAAGGGTTATGGAGAAGATTCCACTACGCCAAATGAAAACCAATTTTCATCGGAGATTCAAATGGTGGTATTATGATGATCGAACCACAGAAGCTGTGATTGTGTTGGAGCGAAAAGGTATTTGGGAAACACTGCGAATTTTTGATCCGATGTGGATTAGAAATTTGACAGATGATGATATTTATGCTTTGTATCTGTGTCCTATATTCTGTGAAGTCAAAGATATGGATCAGGCGTCGCGTTTCAACATGGTTGTTCGTGTATGCTTCATTTACAAGATCCACGCTTAAGAGGACAGATCGAAGACATGTTTTGGGCAGCAGTAAAGATTTTTGAAGACCGAAGACATATAATCTAGTTCCTAGGGGGAGTTTGTAGGTGCATTTGTTAGTTACTAGATTCATATGTAATTAACGTTTATTCTAATATCAGTCTTTGTATTGTTTGGATATTAATATTGAGTGTTTGATTAATTATATGCTTGAACGTTTACGTTATTATGAATTAATCAAATATATGTTTTGTGATGTTTAAATAATATTCAGTTTACATTCGCACGGATGAGGATGCATCCGTGCGCATGAAGGTTCCATTCGCACGAATGAGTTAATTAAACAAAATGTTTATTAAAATGTTACATACGTACGGACGAGATTATGTCCGCACGGATAGTAAGTAATGGCTTGTTCATTCGTACGGATGAGATCACATCCGTACGGATGAATATCTGGGCCTATATATACCCAACGTGTTTCTGCATTGCGGGTAAGTTTTGCTAGGGTTTCTGTGTGTGCGTAGAACTGCTGCTGCCGTATTGTTATTGTTCCAAATCGAGTATAACATATACTCAATCATCCGAATAGTCTTCCTAAGGTCTAATCTTATCAACTATCGTTGGTTTGATTTCGTTTCCGAAGGTTAAATATTCGCTAGATAATCGATAGCTTATTTCCGCTAGGTTATTGATATAACGTTGACGTATTAAGATCCATACAACCCCAACAATTTACACAAGATAACATGATTTACTCACACTCAACTTGTCTCCAAGCTAGATAATCTCGAATAATCTCGTATGATGGATAACAGACAGCCCTTCCATCAAAATTCGGTGGGTACTTCAACTCTTGTTTAGGGAAAAATTCATTCCATTTTATCACATATGTAGAAGAGAAAAACGATACTATTGCAGATACTATTTTGCCGCAAGAATAAAAAAGGGTAGGTTCAACATTGCTAATTACAAAAATGAAAAGACATTTCTACCCTACTAACTTTCACTATTTTATCTAGAACGAAAGAGGCACGTCGTTGATAGAGCTGACTATTTTTCTTCAAAACAAAGCTGAAAATAAGTAACAATAACAGTAATTACACATTGCTTAATGTCACAATATCGATCAATAAATAATTTATTTAACAAATTTACGTGTATTCATCACTCACTCCATATGCAAATACCACGTCTTCAAACTCTTCTAGCACATAAACTGCACATGAGTTCATTAGTTTCAGCGCTTGCTCGTCATTAGGCTTCTCAAATCCTTGAACCTCGCAAAATCTAACGGAAAATTAAAACAAAAAACTCAATTTGATTAATAAATCATATTTATCTATCAGAATATAGTTTTACCTCTGGAAATGAGAGCCATCAATTTTCACAACGATCCAAGTAAATGGAAGCACCTTGTTCTCATAATGAAACGATTTCACGTAATCAGGATTAATATTATTCACACTCTGCTCAAAACAACCTAACTCGTTGCAAAGACATGCATAATTGTTCCAGAATCTTCTCGAGACTATATTTTCTGAGTGGACAATTATGAACTCCTTCCTCCGTCTTTTCACACGGGCTTCATTGTCGTTGATCTTTAACGTATCATCAACCAAGGTGATTACTGATAAATAAGATTAATAGTGCATATAATTCTTTAAATTTATACGAAGAAAAGAACTGGGATAACACATATGAAAATATCACTACGCGATATCACCTCTGTTTTAAGAATGCAAGAACCCTGGCGGTAAATGCTAGGAAGATTTTTGTAATTGATATCGAACTGTTGGAACATAATCTCGTTTTTTTCTTGCTTTTGAGTGTCCTATAAATAAGCAATATTCAATATAAATTATGGGGAACAAATGCTATTAAAACAAGTTAAAGTTGTGGACGTTTTCTTGATAAAAAGAATAATTTCAGTCAGCATATAAAACTGAAGTGCAGTGAAAATATAAGTTAATCAGACACACATTCAAGATTTCGTGTGCTTCTTTTTCTGATTTCCCGTTTTTTATCAACATCGAGAAGCAAGTATTGTACTGATTTTTACTATGACCTGGAAAAAGTATACAAGAAAGACTACTTTAAAATCTACCGGACAACAAAACTGAATATCGAAAGGTAAAATAAAATGACCTATTTACCCCTTTCAACTTAATTTTTAACGCTTTTTCTCGCATTTTATAAGGTCCCACATTTTTCCACAAAAGTAGATTACATGATTAATAATATTTAATAGAGTTAATTAAATAATTGGTCCCTGTGTTTGTTCCAAAACAACGGGTCCAGTCCCTGGGTCACAATTCGTTCGGGTCCAGTCCCTGGAGCCTAACTTTGGTTACACGTTTGGTCCCTGCCTCTAACAATTGTTAACTTTTAACGTTAAATGTGTCACATGTCAAACATGTGATGGGTAAAAAAGTAATTTCGCATTTCCTTTTCCCTTTATACAGATCTTCTTCTTCATCCTCACCTTTCCTTTTCCCCCTTTATACATATCCATCTTCTTCTTACATCAATCTTCTTCCATCTTTAATTCACTAAATTTACAAACCCTAATTTCACTACTTATAAAATCCAAATTTCTCCAATTTCTCAAAAATCCCAAATTTATTCAATTTCTCAGAAACCTCTTGTAAGCAACCCTCAAGAAATTGAGGTTTTTGAGAAATTGAATAAATTTGGGATTTTTGAGAAATTGGAGAAATTTGGGTTTTATAAGTGGTAAAATTAGGGTTTGTAAATTTAGTGAATTAAAGATGGAAGAAGATTTATGTAAGAAGAAGATGGATATGTATAAAGGGGGAAAAGGAAAGGTGAGGAAGAAGAAGAAGATCTGTATAAAGGGAAAAGGAAATGCGAAATTACTTTTTTACCCATCACATGTTTGACATGTGACACATTTAATGTTAAAAGTTAACGATTGTTAGAGGCAGGGACCAAACGTGTAACCAAAAATAGGCTCCAGGGACTGGACCCGAACGAATTGTGACCCAGGGACTGGACCCGTTGTTTTGGAACAAACACAGGGACCAATTATGTAATTAACTCTATTTAATATCCCAAAATCAAGACCACACATCCGAAGACGCAATAGTGAAGATATCTAGGTAGTGTCAAATGAGTAATTACTCAACCTCTCTTTGTCGCCTTGCAAGATATGCTTGAAGAACATCTATTGACGGGCAACATATAACTCGTGATTTGAATGAAGGAATAGATCTCATCTCCTTTTGGGGAAAGAAATCTCTCCATTTTGCCACGTATAAAGATGTGAAAAAGGAGACAATGAGCGATAGGATCTTGCTGCAGTGTCAAATTTACTGTTAAATTAACACTAAAGATATTATAACTACGTAAGACTGTCAAAAATAATATCACCTAGCACGCCTCTGGTAGAATTTAGTTTCCTTCTTTAAACGGAAACTACAAAGGAAGATGGAATATTATCAATAAAAATCCGTACACAACTTTTTGGTATTGATTAATAAAACAGAAGATTGCTATTCTCACCTGTACTCGTCACTATATCCATAAGCAAAGATTATATCTGGTACTTCTCTAAGATTGTGATTGCACAACAATTCATCAAATTTAAAGCTCTATCATCGTTTGGTTTTTCTAACTCGTTAACTTGTGAATATCTGCCAAATTTGCTAGAAGGTTACAATAGTAAATTTTTTGTGTATACTTTAATCTCTTAAGATGTAAAAAAGTACCAATTAAAAATCAAAACTTTATAGGCTTCGAGCTAATACTGAATAAAATCTGGAAGTATTTTGGTTATATGTTCTACCTTTCAAACTGTCGACCATCTATTTGAACTACAATCAAGTTCGGATACATCACTTCATCTTCGTTTTCAAAAGATTTCACGTACTCATACTTGCTATTCGCCATGTCAGCTTGTAATCAGACAAGGAAAAGTGATGAATCACCAAATCCCGTTATACGGAGCGAGATATGCAGTAGGATGTGCACTCATGTATTCCTAATAAAACCAACAACATAGAACATTAACAAATTTTTTAAAACTAATGGGTATTTTTTAGTCTTTATATTCTTTTGAGCATCAAAATGTCTTGATATTTTCTTTCGTTCAACGTATACACAAAACATTGTAATCAATCCCGAATAACTGTTCTTCTCTAGTGTTTGAGTACCTTGTAGAGAAAACATTATAAAACATTCTGTTGAAGAAAACAATATTTCTTCCGATAAGTAAATACGCAAAGAGATAGACAAGATTTTAGCCATCATTACCTAAAATTAATTATCCCTTTTTCTTGGGGATATACCTAGTTGGTCCTACGCACTTTGAGTTCTCAAAATGCATGCTGACATACATACGCATTTATGTGAAAATATACTGGAATTAAAAGAAAGTTGGGACGGGACCTTTAATTTGCGTTGAGCTTCCTTAGTGCTTTTGCGAGACTTGAATAGCATCCAAAAACAAGTGTTATACTCATTGTTTATATGACCTACACAAATTAGAAAAGAAAAAAATAAGTTTTCGAAAGGTCTTGCAAGTAGAAGCGGAAAAATGGCGCGATCAAAACTGTTAAACATGCATGAGCCGAGTTGATCCCTTTGGCCCAAAATATCAACCCATTCACAAACTTTGAATGAAAATCAAAATCGACAAGGTTGATGTCCTTATAATAATTTAAAAGTTAATAATAAGATTTACACAAGATAACATGATTTACTCACACTCAACTTGTCTCCAAGCTAGATAATCTCGAATAATCTCGTATGATGGATAACACTCAGCCCTTCCATCAAAATTCGGTGGGTACTTCAACTCTTGTTTAGGGAAAAATTCATTCCATTTTATCACATATGTAGAAGAGAAAAACGAGACTATTGCAGATACTATTTCGCCGCAAGAATAAAAAAGGGTAGGTTCAACATTGCTAATTAAAAAAATGAAAAGACATTTCTACCCTACTAACTTTCACTATTTTATCTAGAATGGAAGAGGCACGTCGTTGATAGAGCTGACTATTTTTCTTCAAAACAAAGCTGAAAATAAGTAACAATAACAGTAATTACACATTGCTTAATGTCACAATATCGATCAATAAACAATTTATTTAACAAATTTACGTGTATTCATCACTCACTCCATATGCAAATACAACGTCTTCAATCTCTTCTAGCACATAAATTGCTCATGAGTTCATTAGTTTCAGCGCTTGCTCGTCATTAGGCTTCTCAAATCCTTGAACCTCGCAAAATCTAACGGAAAATTAAAACAAAAAATAAATCATATTTATCTATCAGAATATAGTTTTACCTCTGGAAATGAGAGCCATCAATTCTCACAACGATCCAAGTAAATGGAAGCAGCTTGTCCTCATAATGAAACGATTTCACTTAGGTTTAATATTATTCACACTCTGCTCAAAACAACCTAACTCGTTACAAAGACATGCATAATCGTTCCAGAATCTTCTCGAGACTATATTTTCTGAGTGGACAATTATGAACTCCTTCCTCCGTCTTTTCACAGGGGCTTCATTGTCGTTGATCTTTAACGTATCATCAACCTGGGTGATTATTGGTAAATAAGATTAATAGTGCATATAATTCTTTAAATTTATACGAAGAAAAGAACTCGGATAACAGATATGAAAATATCACTACGCGATATCACCTCTGTTTTAAGAATGCAAGAACCCTCGCGGTAAATGCTAGGAAGATTTTTGTAATTGATATCGAACTGTTGGAACATAATCTCGTTTTTTTCTTGCTTTTGAGTGTCCTATAAATAAGCAATATTCAATATAAATTATGGGGAACAAATGCTATTAAAAAAAGTTAAAGCTGTGGACGTTTTCTTGATAAAAAGAATAATTTCAGTGAGCATATATAACTGAAGTGCAGTAAAAGTATAAGTTAATCAGACACACCTTCAAGATTTCGTGTGCTTCTTTTTCTGTTATCCCATTTTTTATCAACATCCAGAAGCAAGTATTGTACTGATTTTTACTATGACCTGGAAAAAATATACAAGAAAGACTACTTTATAATCTACCAGACAACAAAACTGAATATCGAAAGGTAAAATAAAATGACCTATTTACCCCTTTCAACTTAATTTTGAACAATTTTTCTCGCATTTTATAAGGTGCCACATTTTTCCACAAAAGTAGATTACATGATTAATAATATTTAATATCCCAAAATCAAGACCACACATCCCAACACGCAATAGTGAAGATATCTAGGTAGTGTCAAATGAGTAATTACTCAACCTCTCTTTGTCGCCATGCAAGATATGCTTGAAGAACCTCTATTGACAGGCAGCATATAACTCGTGATTTGAATGAAGGAATATATCTCATCTCCTTTTGGGGAAATAAATCTCTCCATTTTGCCACGTATAAAGATGTGAAAAAGGAGACAATGAGCGATAGGATCTTGCTGCAGTGTCAAATTTACTGTTAAATCAACACTAAAGATATTATAACTACCTAAGACTGTCAAAAATAATATCACCTAGCACGCCTCTGGTAGAATTTAGTTTTCTTCTTTAAACTGAAACTACAAAGGAAGATGGAATATTATCAATAAAAATCCGTACACAACTTTTTGGTATCGATTAATAAAACAGAAGATTGCTATTCTCACCTGTACTCGTAACTATATCCATAAGCAAAGATTATATTTGGGTACTTCTCCAAGATTGTGATTGCACAACAATTCATCAAATTTAAAGCTCTATCATCGTTTGGTTTTTCAAACTCGTTAACTTGTGAAAATCTGCCAAATTTGCTAGAAGGTTACAATAGTAAATTTTTTGTGTAAATCTCTTAAGATGTAAAAAAAGTACCAATTAAAAATCAAAACTTTATAGGCTTCGAGCTAATACTGAATAAAATCTGGAAGTATTTTGGTTATATGTTCTACCTTTCAAACTGTCGACCATCTATTCGAACTACAATCAAGTTCGGATGCATCACTTCATCTTCGGTTTCAAAAGATTTCACGTACTCATACTTGCTATTCGCCATGCCAGCTTGTAATCAGACAAGGAAAAGTGATGAATCACCAAATCCCGTTATACGGAGCGAGATATGCAGTAGGATGTGCACTCCTGTATTCCTAATAAAACCAACAACATAGAACATTAACAAAAATTTTAAAACTAATTGGTATTTTTTAGTCTTTATATTATTTTGAGCATCAAAATGTCTTGTGTGACGTCCCGTCATTTTGAAGTACTTGTGTTACCGATATTATTTTGAGTTTTATTCGCAATAGTTTGGACCCTTGTATTTCGCTTTGTTTTGCTCACAGTTGTTATTGAGAATCGGGTTTTATGTGTTATCTTGATCCTTCCCTTGAGACGTGAGATTTATGTTTACCTAAAGTGCCAAATAGTTAGTATACTCATGGTAATAAGTTAGGAGGTTTATGCCAAATTTGTCGGTTAACGTATTCTTTATCCTTAAGAAATCGTGCTTTGCTCGTGTTTATGTTTATACCGAGAAGTATGTATTTCATTTTGGAATTTAAATCGAATCATATAATGAATCCTAATACCAAGAATATCTATAATGAACTTACCTAAGTTCATTTGTAAAATAATCGGGAATCCTAAACGAATACATATACTTAACGATGACACGAACAAAAAAAAGAGAAATCAAGGAAATGGACTGGGCGCGCCGCGGTGAGCTGGCTGCGCCGCGGTCCATCCCCTGGACAACTCTTTTTGTTGAGTGGTGAGTCACACTTTGCATGTAACATACATTTGACACCTGTTTCCAAACGTGTCAACACCTCATTTAGGCCAGACTTATGCATCACTTAGTGTCTCTCAAGCCTCATTTAATTTTTACAAACACACACACACAATTATCATCTCAACTCTCTCTCCTTGAAGCTTAAAACACACACACACACAAACACCCCTTCCATTTCTTTTCTTGTGGTTGTGATTCCAGAGTATAACCCACGAATTTCATCACTAAAAATAGTCGTTTTCATCAAGAGGAGTAGAATTTGTTCATCCTTTGGAGGTTTACCTTGGGTTATATCGTTTTCGGGTCGAAAATCACCGTCTCACATCAAGGATTTTCATCACATCTTGCTTGATCTTCACATTTTAACTTTCTTTGGGGTATATTAACTTAACCTTTCCTGTATTTTCTAAGTTTATTCATTGCATGTATGATCTAACTAAAGAAAATGAGTTTTATAAGTGTTTGATGGGTAATAAATCTATGAAATCAAGATTTTTATAAAATGTATATGGATCTTTGATTTAAATGGTGAAAAGCTTTACAAAATGGTTGTTTGAAAGTGTATTGATGATTCCATAACTTGCATGTTTAAATCTATTACATCAAAAGATGATTTTCCAACACAAAACGATTTTTGTAAAATTGGGGTTTCTGTCCCCCATCGCGCCACGGTGACACCACCGCGAGGCGGTCGTGGTGAATATACCACCGTGCCACGGTGACTCCACCGCGAGGCGGTCGTGGACCAGATTCTGGAAATTTTGTAAATCCGTTAAATTTGCACCTTAAGCTCGTTATATTGTGAACCTTTATTAACGGTGAGTGTATTGTGTTTTGGAGGAGGGTTTGTCCTCAGCACCACGCCACTGAGGTCTTTGATTCTGGATTCTATTCTTGTCAAATCTCGCGGGTGTTAACGGTATAAATTGCTATCCTTGAGAATCTCTCGATTTCATTATCCTTTCCTATTAATTACGGTTTTAGCCTTGAAAACGGTTAGGAATGAATATTAGACCAACACTTGTTATATTATCGGTTTTGGACTAAGAATGGACTAAAATACGTAAAGAAATACAAATTTTGACTTTTAACAATAAATGCTCGTGTAAGTAAAATACTTAAAAGTAACATATTATGCAATAACATCGTCTTTGGACTCAAAGACGTCAGCGCATTCATAAATGTCATAATATTACTTAAAACGGATGTTTTAACCTCTTTTAACAAATAAACCTTCGTTTCATAACGCGTTCGTAATCTAAAATCATCAAATGGCGTTTTTACGATAAACTCTTGGTAAAATGATTTTGAAAGTTATATTACTCTTATATTTTGAAAAGTTAAGACTTTAAATTATCCTAAGTGTCAAAGTTGGACTTTTATGGTTGACTTTGACTTTCTTAAGTCAACATCTTTGACTTTGACTTTAATAAAGTCAACGTTCCTAACGTTTGACTTTGACCAACTCAACATTGTCGCCGTTGACCTTGGTCGATCTAATGAAACTTGGTAACGATACATTATTAACCGATACTCCTGGTAGTTGTTTTCGATTCGGATTATCATTCTTTTCCAGTTGACGATTATGACGTGGAATGCCGATATCTTTCCAAGCAGTCCTGTTTGACGCGGAACATCGCCTTCTAAATACGTCGCCTCATTTAAATTTATTAATATTTGGATTATCTTATTTAAATTAATCTTAACCGACAAGGCTAAACCGGACCTAGACTTATAGAGATATTGAGACTATGTTGTTTATTGTTTTAAGGCACTTAGGCGGTGGAGTTGTAACTCTGTGTTTGTGTACCCGATATTTGTTGCTGAAGATTTCTCTGTGAGTTATTCGTAGCCCTTATCTTAAATATTTTTGGGTTGTAAAGCGTGTTTTAAAATTGTCTGCTTGTATGCGGGACTTTACTGATTATCTTG
Source organism: Senecio squalidus (assembly GCA_910822075.1). NCBI lineage: Eukaryota > Viridiplantae > Streptophyta > Magnoliopsida > Asterales > Asteraceae > Senecio > Senecio squalidus. Next base: position 76,604 of record CAJVGC010000079.1, read on the forward strand.
TTTGCCTAGTGGATTAGGTCTGCCTTAGATTAAATATCATTAGGCTCGAGGAGCCTCCCCTTATACACTTGATTAAGCTTTTGCCCGCGGTTTCATATATACAGATCTGTTTGGGTTTGACCAAACCCTCATCGCTCGCTAGGACGTCCCTAGGAGTGGATGTTATGGCCGTATTCCAAAATTGGTTGCCTTTGGATTGATACCCCTTAGGATAGGGGATAATTACGGGGTCAGGTTCAGTGTATGATAGTCTAGGCATTGTACCTCTCACTATGGTTGTTGAAAACAAGATATATCGTTTGAACTTAACCTGTTTGATGAAATGTCGTTGGGTCAATTTTTACTTATAAATTGCGAATAATTCACCAACATTATGTTGATGTCGTTTTAACGCTTTGCGGGAGTGTAAGGATTTCATTGATCATGCCACCTTGTTTTTTGGATCGTGTATTTTGTGCATTTGGAATTGGCTTTGTTGGATGTAATTTTGTGATGATCCGTTTTGTGATATTTGTAATGTATTTGAATTTGGCGTTCATCGCTTTTGACATTGTAATGTACTTTGGTAACATTTGGCATGATTAATATATTTGATGTTTTGTTTATTGGTTGTATTGTTGTAATCCTTGACTCTTGATATTATAACTGGAACACCTCGTGTTTCCGCTCTAAGCGGGGTGTGACAGAAGTTGGTATCAGAGCCAAAGGTTATAGCGAACCGAGTGATTTTAACTGTGTAAATCACTTGGACTATGACCCTAGGCTTTTGAATCGATTTTCTCTTATTGCAATGTGTGCACTATTTTCATACGTGTTTAATTTCGCGTTGTGTTTTTGCATTTGGCCTTGTTTTCGTGTCGCACACATTTGCTGATCGATTTTCTTTCCTTTTATTTTAGGACGATGGAGCCTAAGAGGAGAGTTGCGACACGAAGTTCCGCGAGACGTGCTACTACGAACGCGAGGGCTAATACCGCGAATCCGAACACGAGAGATAATACGTCGAACGCGAGAAGGAATGATTCAGAGAGCGATACGACACCTGACATGGCACAGATAATTGCTAAGCAGTTAGCGGCGATGATTCCCGAGCTTGTAGCTCAACTTCGAGAGGGCACCGCCCAAGGTAATGGTTCGGGTTCTGGAAATCCCGAGCCGATTGTTAATAATGATGGTCCCGAAGTTGTGATTAATGGATCGGGTAGAGCAGAGGGCTCTTCTCAACGTGCTGGATGCACAATGAAAACCTTCATGAGTTGCAAGGCCCCAGAGTTTAGCGGCAATGAGGGAGTGACTGGAACGATTCAGTGGATGGAGAAATTAGAATCTATTTTCGATGCTGTTGATTGTGCGGACAAAGATCGAGTCCGATTTGCTACGTTTGTATTTCAAGGTACGGCTCTGACATGGTGGAACTCGGTCGTGAATGTGCGAGGCCGAGCGGAGATTAACACCATGACTTGGGAGCAACTGAAGGAGTTGATGATTATTGAGTATGTACCTGAATCTGAGATTCAGAAGTTAGAGGATGAGTTGTGGAACTTGACCATGATTGGGTCACACATTCAGGGATACACTTCGTGTTTTCACGCTTTGTACCAACTAGTATCGCACTTGGTTCGTCCGGAGCTCAAATGAATCGGTCGCTATATTCACGGGTTACCTCAGCCAATCCGTAAGAGTGTCATTTCCAACCACCCGAGCACGTTTCAGAGCGCGGTGGAAATTGCGACCACGTTGACTCAAAATGCGGTCCGTGATGGTGAACTACCCCCGATGGTGGTTAAGCAAGACTCCGGGGAGAAACGGAGTGGGGGATCCCGTTAGAACGACTCACGAAAGAGGTTTAGGAGGCAGGGTACTCCTCAAGTTGTGCAGGCGCATGCTGCTGTGATACCAGGTGCCCAGGGTAAGCACCCGAGGTGAACGGTGTGGTAACTACCACGCCGAGGAGGTGAAATGTTGGGTATGCACCAAGTGTAACAAGCTAGGACACACCGAGAGGTTTTGTAAGACCCCGAGGGGCAAATGTTTCGAGTGTGGTTCCGCCGAGCACCTCAGGAACAAGTGTCCCGGGCGATAATTTACTAGTACGGGTACTTTTCTTATCTAAGTCAGCCCGCATTTATTCTAGTCAATTTTAATGTTTGATCCTAAATTCCTTATGTTATAAACTTCTCTTTTCTCTTATGTATTTTTATTTTTACGCCTCTTTTTGCGTTGACTCCGAAGAAACTCTTATCCGTAAAGAAGTCGACGAGACGAGATTGTGCTACGTGTGCGATTCCGAGAGGTTCGACTTCAGATTTGAATCTGTCATTTCGATTGGACTTAGTAATCATTGGTGCCAAACCAAACTATAATCTAGGCTCTTCACCAATCATATTTTTCGAACTTTTAAACTTTAGTGGATTAATTCCGTAATTGCATGATTCACATCCAACTACGCGTAACTTGATCAACTACGTCTAGTTCGAAATGAATTATGCGAGAACGGAACGTAACTGCTATTGTTAATCATTTTGAGTCGGCAATTCTCAATTCTATTTATTCCATGTTTTGGTCCGTCATTCTAAGAGCTTCATATTTGATACGTTTAGGACTATGTTTCCTTGTACATCTTTACCTTTAGCGTCTTCCTTCGAGATAGAGTTAGTCGTTGGTGAGTACCGAAGTACGTTTCTACCTATTGTGTTAGTTCCGACGACCATTCTTTTTCTGTCGACTTGATTCCGATCGCCTTAGGTAGATTCGACGTTATTATTAGCATGGGTTGGTTGTCGACACACCGTGCAGAGGTTATACGCTTCGAGAAGAATATCTGCATACCATTACCGCTGGAAAGACTGTGGTTAGATCAGGGGGATAAGGCGGGGAAGCACCTTAAAGTCGTCTCATGCTTGAAAGTTCGGGAGTACATCGAGTGGGATTGTTCACTCTTTCTTACACATCCGTGATTCGTGACTTTCCGATGTGTTCCCATAGGACTTACCTGGATTAACCCTTGATCGAGAGGCGTAGTTTCAGATTGGCTTAGTACTGAGAGCAGCGCCAGTGGCGGAGACTCCTTATCGGTTAGCACCTTCGGAGATGTAGGGATTTGTGGTCAAAGGCTTCGTTAGACCAAATTTCTCTCCTTGAGGCGCGCCGGTACTTCTCGTGAAAAGGAAAGATGCTGAATACGAGGCAACGCCTATGGGATGAGTTGCATAACGAATATGTTCGTGAGATTCGCTGCCATCTGGGTAAGGCGAATGTAGTAGCCGATGCGTTAAGTCGCACGGAGTCGGTTAAGCCGGTGAGAGTACGCCCCATGATGATTTCGATTCAGTCGAGCTTGAAGGCTCGTATCATTCAGGCTTAACAGGAGGCTCTCACCGAGGATTGTATCATTGGATTATCGTAGATCGGATGATTTAGTCGGCGCTTTTTCTACCTATTCGAGAAGATTACCGAATAGAGGAACCTTCTATGTTGTATATTGACGAGATGGTGGCCAGGCATGGCATTCCAGTAGCTGTCATCTCTAATCGAGGCGCGCATGTGTTTTAGACTTTGGCGGAAATTGGAATCGACAGTTTCTGCTAGTCGAGTTTTCATATTACAATAGTTACCGCCCCAGCATTTGTTGCGCGCCGCTTGAGGCCCTTTACTGTCATAAGTGTAGGTCTCCACCTTGTTGGGCTGAGATAGATTATAGCCAGATTAAGGGTCCGGAGTTGATCCAGGAGACTACCGATAAGATCTTTAGATTAAGGATCGTCTTTTTGCCGCTAGGAAATTGTCAAGAGTATTACGCGGATTTGCGTCGGAAACCTTTGGAATTCAAGGTCGGCGATGTGGTGTTATTGAAAGTTTCTCCGTGGAAGGGAGTGTTTTATTTCGAGAAGCGCAGCAAGTTAAGTCCACGCTTAAGGGTCCTTTTAGAGCTTTGTCTCGTGTTGGCCCAGTGGCATGCCGTCTTGAGTGGCCACCTGAGTTGTGCGATGTGCACAACATATTTCACGTATCGCCTCTCAAGAAGTGCCCTGCTGGCGAGCCTTTGATTGTTCCCTGGGAGAAACTACGCTTGGATGATTCGCTTCACGTGATAGAGGAGCCGGTGGAAATCGTTGACCGACTTGTCAAGCGTTTACAGCGGAGTCGGATCCCAATTGTGAAGGACCGATGGAACTCTAAGCTGAATTTTTATTTTATTTGAGGAACGGGAGGAGGAAATGCAGCGGAATTATCCCCATCTCTTTTATAGCAGTGATGCTCAGTAGTCATTTCGAGGACGAAATTCTTTTTAGTGGGGGAGGCTGTGACGTCCCGTCAATTTGAAGTACTTGTGTTACCGATATTATTTTGAGTTTTATTCGCAATAGTTTGGACCCTTGTATTTCGCTTTGTTTTGCTCACAGTTATTATTGAGAATCGGGTTTTATGTGTTATCTTGATCCGTCCCTTGAGACGTGAGATTTATGTTTACCTAAAGTGCCAAATAGTTAGTATGCTCATGGTAATAAGTTAGGAGGTTTATGCCAAATTTTTCGGTTAACGTATTCTTTATTCTTAAGAAATCGTGCTTTGCTCGTGTTTATGTTTATACCGAGAAGTATGTATTTCAATTTGGAATTAAAATCGAATCATATAATGAATCCTAATACCAAGAATATCTATAATGAACTTACCTAAGTTCATTTGTAAAATAATCGGGAATCCTAAACGAATACATATACTTAACGACGACACGAACAATAAAAAGAGAAATCCAGTAAATGGACTCGGCGCGCCGCGGTGAGCTGGATGCGCCGCGGTCCATCCCCTGGACAGCTCTTTTGTTGAGTGGTGAGTCACACTTTGCATGTAACATACATTTGACACCTGTTTCCAAACGTGTCAACACCTCATTTAGGCCAGACTTATGCATCACTTAGTGTCTCTCAAGCCTCATTTCATTTTTACAAACACAAACACACAATTATCATCTCAACTCTCTCTCTCCTTGAAGCTTAAAACACACACACACACAAACACCCCTTCCATTTCTTTTCTTGTGGCTGTGATTCCAGAGTATAACCCACGAATTTCATCACTAAAAATAGTTGTTTTCATCAAGAGGAGTAGATTTTGTTCATCCTTTGGAGGTTTACCTTGGGTTATATCGTTTTCGGGTCGAAAATCACCGTCTCACATCAAGGATTTTCATCACATCTTGCTTGATCTTCACATTTTCACTTTCTTTGGGGTATATTAACTTAACATTTCCTGTATTTTCTAAGTTTATTCATTGCATGTATGATCTAACTAAAGAAAATGAGTTTTATAAGTGTTTGATGGGTAATAAATCTATGAAATCAAGATTTTTATAAAATGTATATGGATCTTTGATTTAAATGGTGAAAAGCTTTACAAAATGGTTGTTTGAAAGTGTTTAGATGATTCCATAACTTGCATGTTTAAATCTATTACATCAAAAGATGATTTTCCAACACAAAACGATTTTTGTAAAATTGAGGTTTCTGTCCCCCACCGCGCCACGGTGACACCACCGCGAGGCGGTCGTGGTGAATATACCACCGCGCCACAGTGACTCCACCGCGAGGCGGTCGTGGACCAGATTCTGGAAATTTTGTAAACCGTTAAATTTGCACCTTAAGCTCGTTATATTGTGAACCTTTATTAACGGTGAGTGTATTGTGTTTTGGAGGAGGGTTTGTCCTCAGCACCACGCCACCGAGGTCTTTGATTCCGGATTCTATTCTTGTCAAATCTCGCGGGTGTTAACGGTATAAATTGCTATCCTTGAGAATCTCTCGATTTCATTATCCTTTCCTATTAATTACAGTTTTAGCCTTGAAAACGGTTAGGAATTAATATTAGACCAACACTTGTTATATTATCGGTTTTGGACTAAGAATGGACTAAAATACGTAAAGAAATACAAATTTTGACTTTTAACAATAAATCCTCGTGTAAGTAAAATACTTAAAAGTAACATATTATGCAATAACATCGTCTTTGGACTCAAAGACGTCAGCGCATTCATAAATGTCATAATATTACTTAAAACGGATGTTTTAACCTCTTTTAACAAATAAACCTTCGTTTCATAACGCGTTCGTAATCTAAAATCATTAAATGGCGTTTTTACGATAAACTCTTGGTAAAATGATTTTGAAAGTTATATTACTCTTATATTTTGAAAAGTTAAGACTTTATATTATCCTAAGTGTCAAAGTTGGACTTTTATGGTTGACTTTGACGTTCTTAAGTCAACATCTTTGACTTTGACTTTTATAAAGTCAACGTTCCTAACGTTTGACTTTGACCAAGTCAACATTGTCGCCGTTGACCTTGGTCGATCTAATGAAACTTGGTAACGATACTTTATTAACCGATACTCCTGGTAGTCGTTTTCGATTCGGATTATCATTCTTTTCCAGTTGACGATTATGACGTGAAATGCCGATATCTTTCCAAGCGGTCCTGTTTGACGCGGAACATCGCCTTCTAAATACGTCGCCTCATTTAAATTTATTAATTTTGGATTATCTTATTTAACTTAATCTTAACCGACAAGGCTAAACCGGACCTAGACTTATAGAGATACTGAGACTATGTTGTTTATTGTTTTAAGGCACTTAGGCGGTGGAGTTGTAACTCTGTGTTTGTGTACCCGATATTTGTTGCTGAATATTTCTCTGTGAGTTATTCGTAGCCCTTGTCTTAAATATTTTTGGGCTGTAAAGCGTGTTTTAAAATTGTCTGCTTGTATGCGGGACTTTACTGATTATCTTGTTTGCCTAGTGGATTAGGTCTGCCTTAGATTAAGTATCATTAGGCTCGAGGAGCCTCCCCTTATACACTTGATTAAGCTTTTGCCCGCGGTTTCATATATACAGATCTGTTTGGGTTTGACCAAACCCTCATCGCTCGCTAGGACGTCCCTAGGAGTTGATGTTATGGTCGTATTCCATAATTGGTTGCCTTTGGATTGATAACCAATAGGATAGGGGATAATTACGTGGTCAGGTTCAGTGTATGATAGTCTAGGCATTGTACCTCTCACTATGGTTGTTGAAAACAAGATATATCGTTTGAACTTAACCTGTTTGATGAAATGTCGTTGGGTCAATTTTTACTTATAAATTGCGAATAATTCACCAACATGTTGCTGATGTCGTTTTAACGCTTTGCAGGAGTGTAAGGATTTCATTGATCATGCCACCTTGTTTTTCGGATAGTGTATTTTATGCATTTGGAATTGGCTTTGTTGGATGTAATTCCTTGATGATCCGTTTTGTGATATTTGTAATGTATTTGAATTTTGCGTTCATCGCTTTTGACATTGTAATGTACTTTGGTAACATTTGGCATGATTAATATATTTGATGTTTTGTTTACTGGTTGTATTGTTGTAATCCTTGACTCTTGATATTATAACTGGAACACCTCGTGTTTCCGCTCTAAGTGGGGTGTGACATCTTGATATTTTCTTTCGTTCAACGTATACACAAAACATTGTAATCAATCCCGAATAACTGTTCTTCTCTAGTGTTTGAGTACCTTGTTGAGAAAACATTATAAAACATTCTGTTGAAGAAAACAATATTTCTTTCGATAAGTAAATACGCAAAGAGATAGACAAGATTTTGGCCATCATCGCCTAAAATTAATTATCCCAATTTCTTAGGGATATACCTAGTTGGTCCTACGCACTTTGAGTTCTCAAAATGCAGGCTAACATACATACGCAATTATGTGAAAATATACTGGAATTAAAAAAAAGTTGGGACGGGACCTTTAATTTGCGTTGAGCTTCCTTAGTGCTTTTGCCAGACATGACTAGCATCCAAAAACAAGTGTTATACTGATTGTTAATATGACCTACACAAATTAGAAAAGAAAAAATTAAGTTTCCGAAATGTCTTGCAAACAGAAGCGGAAAAATGGCGCGATCAAAACTGTTAAACATGCATGAGCCGAGTTGATCCCTTTGGCCCAAAATATCAACCCATTCACAAACTTTGAATGAAAATCAAAATCGACAAGGTTGATGTCCTTATAATAATTTAAAAGTTAATAATAAGATTTACACAAAATAACATGATTTACTCACACTCAACTTGTCTCCAAGCTAGATAATCTCGAATAATCTCGTATGATGGATAACAGACAGCCCTTCCGTCAAAATTTGTTGGGTACTTCAACTCTTGTTTAGGGAAAAATTCATTCCATTTTATCACATATGTAGAAGAGAAAAACGAGACTATTGCATATACTATTTCGCTGCAAGAATAAAAAAGGGTAGGTTCAACATTGCTAATTACAAAAATGAAAAGACATTTCTACCCTACTAACTTTCACTATTTTATCTAGAACGGAAGAGGCACGTCGTTAATAGAGCTGACTATTTTTCTTCAAAAGAAAGCTGAAAATAAGTAACAATAACAGTAATTACACATTGCACGTGTATTCATCACTCACTCCATATGCAAATACAACGTCTTCAAACTCTTCTAGCACATAAACTGCACATGAGTTCATTAGTTTCAGCGCTTGCTCGTCATTAGGCTTCTCAAATCCTTGAACCTCGCAAAATCTAACGGGAAATTAAAAAAAGAAACTCAATTTGATTAATAAATCATATTTATCTATCAGAATATAGTTTTACCTCTGGAAATGAGAGCCATGAATTCTCACAACGATCCAAGTAAATGGAAGCAGCTTGTTCTCATAATGAAACGATTTCAAGTGATCAGGTTTAATATTATTAACACTCTGCTCAAAACAACCTAACTCGTTGCAAAGACATGCATAATCGTTCTAGAATCTTCTCGAGACTATATTTTCTGAGTGGACAATTATGACCTCCTTCCTCCATCTTTTCACAGGGGCCTCATTGTCGTTGATCTTTAACGTATCATCAACCTGGGAAGAAAAGAACTGGGATAACAGATATGAAAATATCACTACGCGATATCACCTCTGTTTTAAGAATGCAAGAACCCTGGCTGTAATTGCTAGGAAGATTTTTGTAACTGATATCGAACTGTTGGAACATAATCTCGTTTTTTTCTTGCTTTTGAGTGTCCTATAAATAAGCAATATTCAATACAAAATTATGGGGAACAAATGCTATTAAAACAAGTTAAAGCTGTGGACGTTTTCTTGATAAAAAGAATAATTTCAGTCAGCATATAAAACTGAAGTGCAGTGAAAATATAAGTTAATGAGACACACCTTCAAGATTTCGTGTGCTTCTTTTTCTGATTTCCCGTTTTTTATCAACATCCAGAAGCAAGTATTGTACTGATTTTTACTATGACCTGGAAAAAATATACAAGAAAGACTACTTTAAAATCTACTAGACAACAAAACTGAATATCGAAAGGTAAAATAAAATGACCTATTTACCCCTTTCAACTTAATTTTGAACGCTTTTTCTCGCATTTTATAAGGTGCCACATTTTTCCACAAAAGTAGATTACATGATTAATAATATTTAATATCCCAAAATCAAGACCACACATCCCAACACGCAATAGTGAAGATATCTAGGTAGTGTCAAATGAGTAATTACTCAACCTCTCTTTGTCGCCATGCAAGATATGCTTGAAGAACCTCTATTGACGGGCAGCATATAACTCGTGACTTGAATGAAGGAATAGATCTCATCTCCTTTTGGGGAAATAAATCTCTCCATTTTGCCACGTATAAAGATGTGAAAAAGGAGACAATGAGCGATAGGATCTTGCTGCAGTGTCAAATTTACTCTTAAATCAACACTAAAGATATTATAACTACGTAAGACTGTCAAAAATAATATCACCTAGCACGCCTCTGGTAGAATTTAGTTTCCTTCTTTAAACTGAAACTACAAAGGAAGATGGAATATTATCAATAAAAATCCGCACACAACTTTTTGGTATTGATTAATAAAACAGAAGATTGCTATTGTCACTTGTACTCGTCACTATATCCATAAGCAAAGATTATATCTGGGTACTTCTCCAAGATTGTGATTGCACAACAATTCATCAAATTTAAAGCTCTATCATCGTTTGGTTTTTCAAACTCGTTAACTTGTGAAAATCTGCCAAATTTGCTAGAAGGTTACAATAGTAAATTTTGTGTGTATACTTTAATCTCTTAAGATGTGAAAAAAGTACCAATTAAAAATCAAAACTTTATAGGCTTCGAGCTAATACTAAATAAAATCTGGAAGTATTTTGGTTATATGTTCTACCTTTCAAACTGTCGACCATCTATTCAAACTACAATCAAGTTCGGATACATCACTTCATCTTCGTTTTCAAAAGATTTCACGTACTCATACTTGCTATTCGCCATGTCAGCTTGTAATCAGACAAGGAAAAGTGATGAATCACCAAACCCCGTTATACGGAGCGAGATATGCAGTAGGATGTGCACTCCTGTATTCCTAATAAAACCAACAACATAGAACATTAACAAATTTTTTAAAACTAATGGGTATTTTTTAGTCTTTATATTCTTTTGAGCATCAAAATGTCTTGATATTTTCTTTCGTTCAACGTATACACAAAACATAGTAATCAATCCCGAATAAGTGTTCTTCTCTAGTGTTTGGGTACCTTGTAGAGAAAACATTATAAAACATTTTGTTGAAGAAAACAATATTTCTTCCGATAAGTAAATACGCAAAGAGATAGACAAGATTTTAGCCATCATCGCCTAAAATTAATTATCCCTTTTTCTTAGGGATATACCTAGTTGTTCCTGGGCACTTTGAGTTCTCAAAACGCAGGCTGGCATACATACGCATTTATGTGAAAATATACTGGAATTAGAAGAAAGTTGGGACGGGACCTTTATTTTGCGTTGAGCTTCCTTAGTGCTTTTGCCAGACTTGACTAGCATCCAAAAACAAGTGTTATACTGATTTTTTATATGACCTACACAAATTAGAAAAGAAAAAAAATAAGTTTCCGAAATGTCTTGCAAGTAGAAGCGGAAAAATGGCGCGATCAAAACTGTTAAACATGCATGAGCCGAGTTGATCCCTTTGGCCCAAAATATCAACCCATTCACAAACTTTGAATGAAAATCAAAATCGACAAGGTTGATGTCCTTATAATAATTTAAAAGTTAATAATAAGATTTACACAAGATAACATGATTTACTCACACTCAACTTGTCTCCAAGCTAGATAATCTCGAATAATCTCGTATGATGGATAACAGACAGCCCTTCCATCAAATTTCGGTGGGTACTTCAACTCTTGTTTAGGGAAAAATTCATTCCATTTTATCACATATGTAGAAGAGAAAAACGAGACTATTGCAGATACTATTTCGCTGCAAGAATAAAAAAGGGTAGGTTCAACATTGCTAATTACAAAAATGAAAAGACATTCTACCCTACTAACTTCCATTATTTTATCTAGAACGGAAGAGGCACATCGTTGATAGAGCTGACTATTTTTCTTCAAGACAAAGCTCAAAATAAGTAACAATAACAGTAATTACACATTGCTTAATGTCACAATATCGATCAATAAACAATTTATTTAACAAATTTACGTGTATTCATCACTCACTCCATATGCAAATACAACGTCTTCAAACTCTTCTAGCACATAAACTGCACATGAGTTCATTAGTTTCAGCGCTTTCTCGTCATTAGGCTTCTCAAATCCTTGAACCTCGCAAAATCTAACGGAAAATTAAAACAAAAAACTCAATTTATTTAATAAATCATATTTATCTATCAGAATATAGTTTTACCTGTGGAAATAAGAGCCATCAATTCTCACAACGATCCAAGTAAATGGAAGCAGCTTGTTCTCATAATGAAACGATTTCAGGTGATGAGGTTTAATATTATTCACACTCTGCTCAAAACAACCTAACTCGTTGCAAAGACATGCATAATCGTTCTAGAATCTTCTCGAGACTATATTTTCTGAGTGGACAATTATGAACTCCTTCCTCCGTCTTTTCACAGGTGCCTCATTGTCGTTGATCTTTACCGTATCATCAACCTGGGTGATTACTGAAAAATAAGATTAATAGTGCATATAATTCTTTAAATTTATACGAAGAAAAGAACCGGGATAACAGATATGAAAATATCACTACGCGATATCACCTCTGTTTTAAGAATGCAAGAACCCTGGCGGTAAATGCTAGGAAGATTTTTGTAATTGATATCGAATTGTTGAAACATAATCTCATTTTTTTCTTGCTTTTGAGTGTCCTATAATAATATTCAATATAAATTATGGGGAACAAATGCTATTAAAACAAGTTAAAGCTGTGGACGTTTTCTTGATAAAAAGAATAATTTCAGTCAGCATATAAAACTGAAGTGCAGTGAAAATATAAGTTAATCAGACACACCTTCAAGATTTCGTGTGCTTCTTTTTCTGATTTCCCATTTTTTATCAACATCCAGAAGCAAGTATTGTACTGATTTTTACTATGACCTGGAAAATATATACAAGAAAGACTACTTTAAAATCTACCAGACAACAAAACTGAATATCGAAAGGTAAAATAAAATGACCTATTTACCACTTTCAACTTAATTTTAAACGCTTTTTCTCGCATTTTATAAGGTGCCACATTTTTCCACAGAAGTAGATTACATGATTAATAATATTTAATATCCCAAAATCAAGACCACACATCCCAACACGCAATAGTGAAGATATCTAGGTAGTGTCAAATGAGTAATTACTCAACCTCTCTTTGTCGCCATGCAGCTTGAAGAACCTCTATTGACGGGCAACATATGACTCGTGATTTGAATGAAGGAATATATCTCATCTCCTTTTGGGGAAAGAAATCTCTCCATTTTGCCACGTATAAAGATGTGAAAAAGGAGACAATGAGCGATAGGATCTTGCTGCAGTGTCAACTTTACTGTTAAATCAACACTAAAGATATTATAACTACGTAAGACTATTAAAAATAATATCACCTAGCACGCCTCTGGTAGAATTTAGTTTCCTTCAAACTGAAACTACAAAGGAAGATGGAATATTATCAATAAAAATCCGTACACAACTTTTTGGTATTGATTAATAAACAGAAGATTGCTATTCTCGCTAGTACTCGTCACTATATCCATAAGCAAAGATTATATCTGGGTACTTCTCCAAGATTGTGACTGCACAACAATTCATCAAATTTAAAGATCTATCATCGTTTGGTTTTTCAAACTCGTTAACTTGTAAAAATCTGCCAAATTTGCTAGAAGGTTACAATAGTAAATTTTTTGTGTATACTTTAATCTCTTAAGATGTAAAAAAAGTACCAATTAAAAATCAAAACTTTATAGGCTTCGAGCTAATACTGAATAAAATCTGGAAGTATTTTGGTTATATGTTCTACCTTTCAAACTGTCGACCATCTATTCGAACTACGATCAAGTTCGGATACATCACTTCATCTTCGTTTTCAAAAGATTTCAC
>CAJVGC010000081.1:0-23538 GCA_910822075.1 Senecio squalidus
AGAATTCTGTTGGAGCATTATTGTCTGTATTTGTATTCATTAGAACGTGTCGTAGAGTTAGTATGTAATTAGATCGAGTTGTAAAGTCCAAACGCATTTACGAACAAGTTACGTTCGAGTGAAAGAGTTACACTCACGTAACTCATGAGTTACGTGCACGTAACTAGTGAGTTACGTGCACGTAAGTCTCCTCCAAGAGTTACGTGAGCGTAACTCTCCTAGGGTTTCGGGCCACTATAAATAGCAGCCTCGAAATCATAAATGCGTGTTGTTGAACATTGTCAGAGCAGTCACATCAGAGAAGAGTTACGTGAGCTAAGTTTAGTGCACGTAATTGTGAGTTCTTGAGTGTTAAAGTCTTGTAATCGAAGTGTTTAGGTTCTATTCGTGTTTGTAAACATTCACGTAAGCTTAATAGAATCAATCCTTTGATTATATCTCTTGTTCTTCACCGTTTTCATACACATACTAGTTATTCCGCAATTAGTTTGTTGTAGGATTCAAAGGAGGTCCGAAATAGGCGACCAACAAGTGGTATCAGAGCCTCTATACTTGCTATAGAGGTCTTTGAATCCGTTTGGTGAAGATTGGGGCTGATTTGGGATAGATCTAGGTTTTGGAGTAATTGTACTTTATTTCGGGATTTTTCAGATCTAGGCATTTCTAGCCGTAGTTTGGTCTCAAGGTTCAGATATTGTGTTTACAGTTGGGTATACTTCATATCTGCAGAAGATGGGTTTCTAGTTTTGGGTATTTCTTCGTTTTCGGCGATTTGAAGAAATTTCAGCTGAAGTGCACGTAACTGTAGTTACCCTCACGTAACTCAGTTACGCTCACGTAACTACAGTTACGCTCACGTAACTACAGTTACGCTCACGTAACTACAGTTACGCTCACGTAACTACAGTTACTCTCAAGTAACTGTAGTTACCCTCTCAAGTAACTGTAGTTACCCTCACGTAACTTAGTTACGTGCAGTTACGTGATTCTGAAGACAGTTACTTGATTTTGAAGACAGTTACTCGATATTAGTTACGCCACGTAACTGGGAGTTACGCGCAATTCACTGAAGACGTTCGTTTACCTCATTTTTCTAGCCGTTACTCTACCCGATTTTCGTCAGAAACATTAGGTAGTGTTAGGTTGGATTCTCTGGTCTCTCTTACTGATTCTACGGGTTCTGTTTGTGAAGATTCGTGTGAAGACGTTTGAAGATTAGTGTTAAGTTCGGGGTATTCGGGTATTCGTTTGAGGTTGATTCGGGTATTGGTTTGTTTTCGATATGGCTTCTACATCAGATGCTTCATCTCCGAAGCGTGAGGTAGACATCAACCCTTTCACAGCTATATGTACTAACTGCAGCGAGCTTGAGACCAAACTCGTTGTATGGAGTACATCGGCTAGAGAGTTAATCTCTGAAGTTAATGATTTACGAGTAAGAAACGATGTTTTAGCTAAAGAAAACAAAACTTTCACTGTTTTTAAGAAAGAAAAACAGGTTGAAATTTCTGATCTAAAAATCATCATTTCTCGACATGTTTCAAAAATCAAAGAGTTTTCTGATGCACTTGCAGCTGAAAAACTAATTGTTGCTACGAAACAGAGTGAGATCGACACTCTACATGCAAAGTTAGCTGCAATTGCGAATTCGAAAGAAATTTTGAATCAATTGATCGAGTCTCAGCGGAAGGACACCAAAGACAAGGGTGGACTGGGGTATACTAGTATGCCACCTCCAAAGCATTTCACCCCAGTCCCGGTCGATGGCTCGTCCGTAGAAATTTCTCAATCCTCTTCTTTGACCCCTGAAGCTCCAAAAGCTGCAGAAACTGGTCCAGAAGCAAGTGTCAGTAAAAATGAGTCTAAAGTCATTTTAAAATGTCCAGACCTTAAATCCAAAGACTTGACTGACCTAAAAGACGTCCACTTAACCGAATACCAAGAGAGTCTTTTTGAAAAAGTCATTCAACGCCTTGAGAGCCGTCTTATTACTAAGATGGACAAGAAATTTGAAAAACTTCAAGTGCGTGAAGAAAAACGGACTCTCAAGCAGTCCACATCTGAGTCAAAGGCTTACAAATCCAAGTCAAAGGGTAAGGAGAAGGTTGACGCAAACAAACATGTTATCACCGTCCAAACCCCTATGACTAAGATCTTCACTAAGGGAGTGGCTTCTTCTTCTAAGCCTACAAGTTTCTCTCCTAAAGTGTCTAAAGCTAAATCAACCAAGGTAATACCACCGCGAAACGACAATCAAAAGAAGATTCCAACTTCTCAGGTTCCCGAGGTTAGTTCAACTGACCCTCGAACCTGCTATTATTGTCGATGTGAGGGACACATTGCCAAGGTTTGTCCTCGTTTGAAAAGCTTAATTTTGAAACGTAAAGAGTCAAGAACAACTTCAAACGTTAAGTCTGTTCCTCAAAGGAAGAATCAACCAAACAAACCAAAGGTTGATTCTCCTTCAGTCAAGGTCAAAACCGATCCAAAATCGAAATTGACTGAGACTGTTAAAGATGATAAAGAGTCGTTCGAGCATCAGGATGACACATCAACCACTACTGATTATCAGAAAGACCATGAATTGGTTGATGTGATCATTACCGATGAAAGTGGGAGACCCAAGTCGGTTAAGGCTTGGGTCCCCGTTACAAACTAACCTCTCTTCTAAGATGTGCAGGAACGACCAAAGTGAACTGTAGATAATACGTAGTATGTCATCAGTGGTTGTTCAGGGCACACGACAGGCACATTCTTGACGATTGGAAGGCTCCGAGTGCTTAAACATGCTCGACTGATCAAATGCCTTCCCGTCAAGTGTAAAGGTTCTTTATCACGAGATAAAGTTTAAAGGTTTGAGTAAATCATCATTTTTGTCTCTTGAAAAGAGTTTAAAGGTTAAAAACTTGTTTTCTTTTATTCGGTAAAAGTTTAAAGTTAAAAACGTGAATTAAAACAAGTTTTAAATCGGAAAAACGCGCGAAAAACTCTTACGCACGTATCTGGAAATTACGCGCACGTAATTAACAATTACGTGAACGTAATCAAGGAATTACGTGCACGTAATTGATGTTAAAGAGAGGGTATATAAAAGGTTTTATGTAACAGTTGCCAAACACACTTTCAAAAACCTTTTTCAAAAACCCTCTTTCTCTGTGTGGCGATTTTGCAATTTAGCACTCATTCTCACTCGTGTTATCATACATTCATCTCGGAATCATCATAATAACATCACGGTATGTTTTTCTTGACCAAAATTCGAGTTTAAAGGGGTGTTTGGATGGTCACGGTGGCGGTTTGGGTAGCCAACGATTAAGACCCCAAAATTTGTTTAAGAAACCTGAAATTGATGATTTAATAACATCACAAACATGTTTTCGAGCATTAAGGAAGGTTTTGATTACAGATTTTCGGCCAAAATCTAGGGTTTAAAGAAATTTTTGGTTTAAACCTAAAAAACCCTAATTTTGGCTAAGTATTTCTTCATAACTGTCAAATGTATGAAGTGTAAAGGCAAATGTAACTCGAAATACTGCTCTTGAATTGATATTAGAATAAAAATCATAGCGTATTTTGTTTTTTATCGAGCGTAAGAAAACGAGAGGTTACAGTTATTACGCTCACGAAATTCTATGTTACGGGCACGTAATTTGGAATTACGTGCACGTAACTCTGTATTACGTGCACGTAATTCACAAGTTACGTGCACGTAACTTAGCATCAGTGTATTGGCTTGTCACGTAATACTCTATTACGTGCACGTAACTCCTGAGTTACGTGCACGAAATTGTTAAAGAAAAAGTTCGTTTTTCGCGATATTGTCTCGTTATGCTGCCCAAATTTTTCAAAAATCCTTTACGTTAGACAAGCTACGTACGTAACTGTCAACAGATTCACATCTGTTTTTGGCAAATTCAATTTGCTTAACGTAATTGATTTTAACACTTGCAGCGTAACCCAATTTCAATCAAAAGTAGTCTATGCACGTCTAGGGTGTTGTTTACAATATCTTATAGTAGTTTTTGTGCGTGTACTAACTTTTGTGCGAGTTGTTGATTGTCTTTTGTGCAGAATGGCACCTAAGACGGCCGTGGCAATCAAGCGACATAACGCTGTTGCATTGTTTTCAGCTGAGAAAAGTGGGGCCGGGTATGAAGACATAGTCAACTACCTGAATAGAAGCCCGATAGCATATGCTCTCCGAGCCAATCCTAAACTGAAGCTGGATCTAATTTCGCAATTCTGGAGGAATGCTCGAGCGAACTTGACGGTCGATCCTCCTACAATTGAGTCCATGATTGGGGATCTTCCGGTCGTTATCACTGAGGGAGTCATTCGCACGGTCCTTCAGTTTCAAGATTCAGCTAATGCTCCTGATGTATTTCCCGACAAGCTGATCTTTGGCTGTTTCAAGCAGATGGGGTATACGGGACGATTAGATTCCGCTCAGTTCTACAAGTCCATGATGCCGGATAAATACCGCTTCCTCATGCACACCATTATCCAGTGCCTGTCGAAGTGGAAAGGGGGATACGACGTACTGGATCGCAAGGGTCAGTCGTTGATGGTTTCTTTGGTATTCAAGCATCCGTTTAACACTTCCCGTTTCATTCTGAGCAACATGCTGTGGAATTTAGAGGATAGGACACGGATTTTCGATCAGTATCCAAGGTTCGTGACCTTAATGATCGATCACCTTCTGCCGCAACTTCCTTACACTGGTCCGCTCGGAGATGCTACACACATTCAACCCAGAGTGTTTGCTGACTGCCGAGGGGGATATGAGTTGCCACTTCAGGGTGCGTTGGTTGATGCTAATTTTGTGGCACCGTGTCACACCCCCAGATCTCGTGTTCCTGAGACTCGAGGTGTTGACTTCATGGGTCCCAGATAGCAATGATATATAGGCGAACGACCTCTATATGAGTCGTTTTAAAAAAAACATACATTCACTGAAATTGAAAATCAGAGTTTTACATGATTAAGGAAAAGTGTTACCAAAACAAAGATTTACATTACATAACTTAAAAGAAAATAAGTAATGCAAGGGAAATCTCCCAAAAGCGTGAGTTTGAAATATGCGACTCTGTCATATCCCAAAATCCCTCCGTCGAAAGCCCTTTCGACTAAGCACCTGAGACATACATGCTAAAGTCAACATAAAGTTGGTGAATTCATAGGTTTAGTTTAGTAATAAAGTGGACCACAAGATTTCCGTTTAAGTAAAGTCTTACAGTTGCACCTAAGCTCATGACATCGAAGCGTAACAAAGTTCCTTACCCCATAAGTATTCCTATGTTATAGCCAATAACATATATAGTTTCAAAAGTAAAGCACCCTACTCGAGTCCACGAGTTAGTTGTGGTAGACGTGGGTTACATCGTCTAACTGTTGGGTGAGGGTTGTCAAACCCTAATAGATCTATCCAATACAATCGCGCTTAAGTCCTTAACTAACGATTCATGATAGGGGAATTTCCTTTGGCTTAGTGGTAACTTAGGCAACTAGTAAAGGTTTTAAGTACTTGTGTCCATAAGTAAAAGAGCATGTATCTCACCCCAAGTATGTTATAAAAACAAGTAAAAAGCGGGGCTATGAACTCACCTTAGCAAGCCAGCTAAAAGTAATGAGGCAGTGTGTGTAAGCCAACACGTAGGAGTCTCAAATCCGAGAATCAGGTAGGTCTAACCTTGACCTATTAAGTTTTAGAATTTAGGTTTTTATATTCTAGTCCAATGCACATGAAAATGTATGTATATGTATGAATAAGGTAGGGTTAGGCTTCGGGTTTGATAATAATAAACTAACACCGTTCGGGCCATTATATACAAGACCATTCTATAATCGCATGCGGAGCTAGGACACTTTAAATCGTAAATCCATATCGAGATGGAATCATTGCATTCAAAGCTCCCTAGTATTGTGTTATCGCTATTATTATCGAGTTGGTTTTAAAAGTTAGTTTTTATAAAAGTTTATAAAAACTCAGCAAGTGTCTTTAAGTTTTACCCAACTTTAAAGTAACATATCTCGCCCGTTTCTTATCCGATTTTAATGAATCTTATATAGAAACGACCGCGTTTGAAATACCTTTCAAATGGTTTAGGCCTTGAAACCAGATTGAAAATCTACTGATATTTATAACATAAATACTAACAGTAGGTTTTAGGGTTTTCTCAAAGTATATGTATGCTAACTTGAAAATATCATAACTCCTTGGTCGTTTATCCGTTTTTAGTGTTCTTTTTATGGAAATGTAGACATTTGATTTATCTTTCAAATGCCACAGGTCTCATGGCATAATTCGAAACCATTTTTCCCAGTTTTAATAAAAGGTCCGCTGGTATGCAGTTTGGGGTTCAAGGAATTAGGTCAAACTTCAAAATGGTATATCTTGCTCGATATTTATCCGTTTTTAACGAATCTTATATCGAAACGACCGGGTTTAAAATATCTTTCAAATGCCACTGGTCTCGTGGTCTAATTTAAAGCAGAAAGTTTATAATGGTCAAAATAGTCTACTGACCTGTTGTTGTTGTTCCAGAAATTATGATAACTTTAAAATACCGTATCTCATTCGTTATTTATCCGTTTTTAATGAATTTTATATCGAAACGACCGTGTTTGAGTTATCTTTTAGATGATATAGGTCTCATAGTCTGTTTTGAAATATAGTTTTCCCGAGGTCATGGTGAACAGTCGGATATACAGTGGGTTTTTCAAGTTTTGTTTTTTTAACACTTCTTTATATGTAACATGTTTATGAATATGTGCTATATGTAATATGATATATGAACTATAAAACATGATATAAGAAGTATCAAATATGTAAAAAGGTTAGTAATAACATACCTAAGTGTTATGTATGAAGTTCTTGATGCAACTTTCAAACTACCAAGGTTTGATTCTATGTTCTTGTATGAAATATGTGTGAGTGGGATTTTGTGTTGGTGATTTTCCTTTGGTTCTTCTCTTGGCCAAAATTTAAAGAGCAAGGAGGGAGGGAGAAGAGTTTTCACTTGGTGGTGAATGAGCAAGTGAAATGGATGGAAGGGGTCTAGTATTTATAGCCAAAGGAGAGAGTGGAGTCATGAGTGCTAGCACATGGGAGGTATGGTCTATTGAGTTCAATAGTGAAATGGTCAAGTGTGTAAGTGACTAAACCCATGTGACACCACCAACTCATTTAACTAGTCAAGCAAGCAACAAACAACTTGTAGGTGATTATTTAAATTGTCATTTTTGCAAACTCTAGGGTCCTAAGTGAAGTCCTTGTATGCTTAGGGTGTTTTGTGAAGTTGTGTATTTTATATATATATATGCATGCAAAGTTCTATACATGCAAAGTTGATGCATAAATCATGATTTTATGCATGAAATATTGGACTAGAATTATTGTTGTAAAAATGTTTATTTTATGTGAATATTTGCTCCCGTATACCTAATCCCGGTATCCGTATATGTTTTTGACGTAGTTAACCAGTATCATTTATGTATAGGTTGACCTACCGGTCGTAAATAAATCAAAACATATACAAGTTGAGTAATAGTGTTAAAAGAATTTAGTCGGTGTGAACCTGGATTTTCGCGAGTTGTCACAGTCTCCCCTTGTTATGGAAATTTCGTCCCGAAATTTAGTTGGTTTGTTCTGGAGGTTGGGTGTCTGAGAAGAGATGAGGGTACTTGAGTTTCATCTGGTCCTCTCGTTCCCAAGTGAATTCAGGTCCTCGGCGGGAATTCCATCGAACCTGTACGATAGGTATTCGACTCTGTCGACGTTGTTTGATCTCACGATCCATGATTTCGACGGGTTTTTCGATGAAGTTTAGTTTGGTGTCAATGTGAAGTTCCTCTTGTGGGATTATTAGAGTTTCATCCGACAAGCACTTCTTCAGATTACTTACGTGGAACGTGTTATGTACTCCGTCTAGTTCTTGTGGTAAGTCGAGTCGGTAAGCCACCGGTCCAATTCTTTCCAGAATTTTGAAGGGTCCGATGTATCGGGGGGTTAGTTTTCCTCGCTTTCCGAAGCGAATGGTGCCTTTCCATGGTGAGACTTTGAGCATCACCTTGTCTCCAACTTGGAATTCTAGTGGCTTACGCCTTCGGTCTGCGTAACTCTTCTGTCGGCTGCGCGCCGTTCGGAGTCTCTCCTGAATTTTCACGATCTTTTCTGTGGTCTCGTGAAGAATATCTGGACCAATAAGTTGGCTATCCCCAACTTCGATCCAAAATACGGGTGATCGGCACTTTCGTCCGTAAAGTGCCTCAAATGGTGCAGCCTTGATGCTGGTGTGATAACTGTTGTTGTAGGAGAATTCAGCTAAGGGCAAGTGTAAATCCCATCGCTTTCCAAAATCGATGACACATGCTCTTAACATGTCCTCCAACGTTTGGATTGTTCTTTCACTTTGGCCATCGGTTTGTGGGTGATATGCTGTGCTCATATCCCGACGCGTTCCTAGAGCCTTTTGCAATGATTGCCAGAATCTAGATGTGAAACGACTATCTCTAACAGGAACCCCATGCCTAGAGACGACTTCTTTAAGGATAACCGTGTTAATTTTTCCATTTTGTCTGTCTCTTTGATGGGTAGAAAATGTGCGGACTTTGTTAGACGGTCAACTATCACCCAGATAGTGTCGTAACCGTGCGGGGTTTTAGGTAGCTTTGTGATGAAGTCCATTGCTATTCCTTCCCATTTCCATTGAGGTATCTCGGGTTGTATCAATAATCCAGAAGGTTTTTGGTATTCAACCTTTACTTTTGAGCACGTTAAACATTTGCTCACAAAAGTAGCGATCTCCGATTTCATATTTGGCCACCAGTACAACATCTTGAGGTCTTGGTACATTTTGTCCGATCCGGGATGTATGGAGTACTTGGAGTTGTGTTATTCTTTCATGATTAACTCTCTTAATCCTCCAAAGCGGGGTAACCAACTTCTGTCCTCAAAACATTTGGTTCCATTGCTTTTGGTTTTGAATGATTTGTCCATACCTCGCAGGTTTTTGTTCTTTATGTTTTCGTCTTTAAGGGCTTCGATTTGAGCATCGCGGATTTGTGTGGGAAGATTCGATTGAATTGTCATAACCAAAGCTCGAACTCGTAATGGTTTAGCTCTCTCCTTTCGGCTTAGAGCGTCTGCCACTACGTTGGCTTTTCCAGGATGGTAACGGATGTCACAATCGTAATCACTAAGTAGTTCGATCCAACGACGCTGCCTCATGTTCAATTCTTTTTGATCAAGAACGTGTTGCAGACTCTTGTGATCTGTGAACACTGTACACTTAGTGTCGTATAAATAGTGTCTCCAGATCTTGAGTGCGAACACTACGGCTCCTAACTCTAAGTCATGTGTTGTGTAGTTTTCTTCGTGAGTTTTGAGCTGTCGTGAGGCGTAGGCGATAACCTTTTCCCTTTGCATTAACACACAACCTAATCCTTTGTGTGATGCGTCGCAATATACCACAAAATCTTCTGTTCCCTCGGGCAATGATAGAATCGGTGCACTACAAAGCTTTTGCTTCAATAGTTGGAATGCTGACTCTTGTTCTTCACCCCAAACGAACTTCTCAGTTTTCTGCGTCAACCTCGTCAAGGCTTTAGCTATTTTGGAGAAATTTTCGATGAAGCGTCGGTAATAACCGGCAAGACCTAAGAATTGGCGTATTTCCGTTGCGGTTCTAGGGACAGCCCAATCCTTAATAGATTCAATTTTTGTTGGGTCTACGTGGATGCCTTGACTGTCGATAACATGGCCAAGGAATTGAACCTTCTCGATCCAAAATTCACACTTAGAGAAATTTGCGTACAATTCCTCCTTTTTCAGTAATTCGAGGATTAATCCCAAATGCTCTTCATGTTCTTTCTTACTTTTCGAATATATCAAGATGTCGTCAATGAATACGATCACAAACTTATCCAGGTACGGTTTACACACCCGATTCATAAGATCCATGAATACCGCCGGTGCGTTGGTCAAACCGAAAGGCATAACCTGGAATTCGTAGTGACCATAGCGAGTTCTAAATGCGGTTTTCTGAACATCTTCTTCTCGTACTCTAAGTTGATGATAACCTGACCGTAGGTCAATTTTAGAGTAGATACTTGATCCTTGAAGCTGATCGAAAAGATCGTCAATCCTTGGAAGTGGATAGCGATTCTTCACGGTTAGCTTGTTCAGTTCTCTATAGTCGATACACATCCTGAAGGATCCATCCTTCTTTTTGACAAAAAGAACTGGTGCTCCCCAAGGTGAGGAACTTGGACGAATGAATCCTCGATCTAGTAACTCTTGGAGTTGGTTGGATAGTTCTTCCATTTCCGATGGAGAGAGTCGATATGGTGCTCGAGCCACTGGTGCGGCTCCTGGCACTAAGTCGATGTGAAATTGGACTTATCTTGGAGGTGGAAGTCCGGGTAAGTCTTCTGGGAAGACTTCGGGAAATTCTCGAACAATCGGTACGTCGTTTAGTTGTTTCTCCTTCGTCTCTGTCTCCGTCATATAAGCCAAATAGGCGTCACATCCCTTCTGTAAGTACTTCAGCGTTTTTAAGTTGGATATGATGCTTAACTTTGATCGGCTCCCATCTCCCTTGATCAAGAGAGTTTTCCCGTCGGTGCGGAGAATACGAACAAATCTTCTTGTTACATATGATTTCGGCGTGATTTAGAGATAGCCAATTTATTCCTATTACTATGTCGAAACTTCTTAGTTGAATAGGTATTAGGTCGATATTGAATGTGTGGTCAGCTAGGGTTAAGGTACAACCTCAGATGATACTATTTGTTGTTACCAATTTCCCGTTCGCTAATTATATTGTGTACTTAGCTTCTAAGGTAGTTGGGGAAACGTCAATCAAAGTTTAAAATTTCCTGGATACAAAACTCCTATCGGCTCATTAACGTTCGATGCGGGATGGGTGACGATCTCGTCGTCAGATGTAGGTGAGAAATGTGGAGTGACATTTGATCCTAACATGGATGAGGAAATGTCCATATCTATATCGGAGTAAAATCCAGATAGGTCGACAGTAGGTATAAGGAGGTACTCGTCCTCAGAGTCGGAGAGTATGATGTAGTGAGGGGTAGACATGTTGTGACAAGGCCCAAATGGTCGTAAATAATAAACGTATAAAAGTATAGTAGTGCGGAAGCAATTAGTTGTATAACACAGTTATAGCCTAGGAATATTAATGCAACCTAGTTCGCTATAACCAGAGCTCTGATACCAATCTGTCACACCCCCAGATCTCGTGTTCCTGAGACTCGAGGTGTTGACTTCATGGGTCCCAGATAGCAATGATATATAGGCGAACGACCTCTATATGAGTCGTTTTAAAAAAAACATACATTCACTGATATTGAAAATCAGAGTTTTACATGATTAAGGAAAAGTGTTACCAAAACAAAGATTTACATTACATAACTTAAAAGAAAATAAGTAATGCAAGGGAAATCTCCCAAAAGCGTGAGTTTGAAATATGCGACTCTGTCATATCCCAAAATCCCTCCGTCGAAAGCCCTTTCGACTAAGCACCTGAGACATACATGCTAAAGTCAACATAAAGTTGGTGAATTCATAGGTTTAGTTTAGTAATAAAGTGGACCACAAGATTTCCGTTTAAGTAAAGTCTTACAGTTGCACCTAAGCTCATGACATCGAAGCGTAACAAAGTTCCTTACCCCATAAGTATTCCTATGTTATAGCCAATAACATATATAGTTTCAAAAGTAAAGCACCCTACTCGAGTCCACGAGTTAGTTGTGGTAGACGTGGGTTACATCGTCTAACTGTTGGGTGAGGGTTGTCAAACCCTAATAGATCTATCCAATACAATCGCGCTTAAGTCCTTAACTAACGATTCATGATAGGGGAATTTCCTTTGGCTTAGTGGTAACTTAGGCAACTAGTAAAGGTTTTAAGTACTTGTTTCCATAAGTAAAAGAGCATGTATCTCACCCCAAGTATGTTATAAAAACAAGTAAAAAGCGGGGCTATGAACTCACCTTAGCAAGCCAGCTAAAAGTAATGAGGCAGTGTGTGTAAGCCAACACGTAGGAGTCTCAAATCCGAGAATCAGGTAGGTCTAACCTTGACCTATTAAGTTTTAGAATTTAGGTTTTTATATTCTAGTCCAATGCACATGAAAATGTATGTATATGTATGAATAAGGTAGGGTTAGGCTTCGGGTTTGATAATAATAAACTAACACCGTTCGGGCCATTATATACAAGACCATTCTATAATCGCATGCGGAGCTAGGACACTTTAAATCGTAAATCCAACAAGCTCGGCACTATGAAATATCGAGATGGAATCATTGCATTCAAAGCTCCCTAGTATTGTGTTATCGCTATTATTATCGAGTTGGTTTTAAAAGTTAGTTTTTATAAAAGTTTATAAAAACTCAGCAAGTGTCTTTAAGTTTTACCCAACTTTAAAGTAACATATCTCGCCCGTTTCTTATCCGATTTTAATGAATCTTATATAGAAACGACCGCGTTTGAAATACCTTTCAAATGGTTTAGGCCTTGAAACCAGATTGAAAATCTACTGATATTTATAACATAAATACTAACAGTAGGTTTTAGGGTTTTCTCAAAGTATATGTATGCTAACTTGAAAATATCATAACTCCTTGGTCGTTTATCCGTTTTTAGTGTTCTTTTTATGGAAATGTAGACATTTGATTTATCTTTCAAATGCCACAGGTCTCATGGCATAATTCGAAACCATTTTTCCCAGTTTTAATAAAAGGTCCGCTGGTATGCAGTTTGGGGTTCAAGGAATTAGGTCAAACTTCAAAATGGTATATCTTGCTCGATATTTATCCGTTTTTAACGAATCTTATATCGAAACGACCGGGTTTAAAATATCTTTCAAATGCCACTGGTCTCGTGGTCTAACTTAAAGCAGAAAGTTTATAATGGTCAAAATAGTCTACTGACCTGTTGTTGTTGTTCCAGAAATTATGATAACTTTAAAATACCGTATCTCATTCGTTATTTATCCGTTTTTAATGAATTTTATATCGAAACGACCGTGTTTGAGTTATCTTTTAGATGATATAGGTCTCATAGTCTGTTTTGAAATATAGTTTTCCCGAGGTCATGGTGAACAGTCGGATATACAGTGGGTTTTTTCAAGTTTTGTTTTTTTAACACTTCTTTATATGTAACATGTTTATGAATATGTGCTATATGTAATATGATATATGAACTATAAAACATGATATAAGAAGTATCAAATATGTAAAAAGGTTAGTAATAACATACCTAAGTGTTATGTATGAAGTTCTTGATGCAACTTTCAAACTACCAAGGTTTGATTCTATGTTCTTGTATGAAATATGTGTGAGTGGGATTTTGTGTTGGTGATTTTCCTTTGGTTCTTCTCTTGGCCAAAATTTAAAGAGCAAGGAGGGAGGGAGAAGAGTTTTTCACTTGGTGGTGAATGAGCAAGTGAAATGGATGGAAGGGGTCTAGTATTTATAGCCAAAGGAGAGAGTGGAGTCATGAGTGCTAGCACATGGGAGGTATGGTCTATTGAGTTCAATAGTGAAATGGTCAAGTGTGTAAGTGACTAAACCCATGTGACACCACCAACTCATTTAACTAGTCAAGCAAGCAACAAACAACTTGTAGGTGATTATTTAAATTGTCATTTTTGCAAACTCTAGGGTCCTAAGTGAAGTCCTTGTATGCTTAGGGTGTTTTGTGAAGTTGTGTATTTTATATATATATATGCATGCAAAGTTCTATACATGCAAAGTTGATGCATAAATCATGATTTTATGCATGAAATATTGGACTAGAATTATTGTTGTAAAAATGTTTATTTTATGTGAATATTTGCTCCCGTATACCTAATCCCGGTATCCGTATATGTTTTTGACGTAGTTAACCAGTATCATTTATGTATAGGTTGACCTACCGGTCGTAAATAAATCAAAACATATACAAGTTGAGTAATAGTGTTAAAAGAATTTAGTCGGTGTGAACCTGGATTTTCGCGAGTTGTCACACACCGGCACTCACTGCTTATGATCATTTGGTTGTTGCTGATCCCCCAAAGCCAACCATCTCTAGACGATCTTCTAAGTCAGTAGTTTCGGAGGGTGTGACTAGTAAGCGCCAAAGAAAGAGCAAAGGGAAACAGGTTGTCGAAGATGAGGATGTGTCTGGGCAGGTTAAAGGTAAAAGAAAGCAGCCAGCACCGTTGGATCTTATTGATGAATCCGATTCGGAGGGTGCTGAATCCGGTGATAAAGACGATGCTGCTGATGATGATGGTGATGAAAGTGATGATGATTCGGATGAAACGGTTGAGATGATTGATACAGCGAAGGCATGGAAGCAGAAATTCAATAATCTGAAAGTTCTGAAGAAGACTTTGTCAGTGGAGGCTTACAAGGAAAAATACGATCGGCTTATGAGGAAAGCAGCAAAAGCCGGGGTTAATTTATTGGGAGCTGCTCTCCAAGGGGGAGTTAAAGGAACTGGGCAGGCTTCAAGAGATGCTACTTTCAAGGAACCACCACCGGTGATTCCTTCGCCACCGCCAGTTCGAGCAGTGCGAATGAAGTCTGCTGAGTATGTTGGTGTTCAGCCAGGCACGTTTAGCCAGAAAAGGCCTCGCTCCTCCACCGCTTCTCCAGAGGTTTCCCCGGAACAACCTTTGGTCAAGAAGTCAAGGAAAACCACCACCACCGCTCCTCCGCCTACATCCACCACTACCATTCCTCCACCTCCACCTCCTACATTCACTCTTCCTCCACCTTTGGTGAACCCTACACTTCCTCCACCACCGGGCAGCTCTTCTAGCCAGCAGATCCCAGTTGGTCCAGATGATTTGGTAAGCCAAATGCTCACTTCCTTCCAGGGTACCCTACTCAAGCATGAGAAGCGGATAAAGCAGCTTGAAGAGCAAGTGAAAGCACGAGATAAGAAGATCGCTTCAATGGAGGAGAAGTTTAAAGTGGTTGAGAACAATCATAATGTAGTTCTGGCAGACTACAAAAAGTTCAATGATCGTCTCGATGAGCTTCTAAAGGCGCAAGAAAAGGCGAATGAGGACGATGAAGAGAAAGAAGCCGATGATGAGAATGAAGATGTGGAGATAGACGATAAAGATGAGGATGAAGCTGACAAAGATGATGAAGCTCATGATGATGAGCCAAAAGACGATGACGATCAGGATAAACCTGATGAGGGAGGTGATGCTGGAGCTCAATCTTTAATGGGCTCAGGCGATCAAGGAATGGCTGATCCTTCCGAACAGGCGCCACGTGATGAATCCGCGCCTGGTTCTGGAAAAGATACGGGATCTCCATCCAAGGGAGCATCGACTGAGGGGGAGACTGCTGGTCTTAACTTTAATTTTGATTTAGTTTGTGCAGGTACCCACTTTCATACTCTCGACTCCGCTCAGCCAGAGATGTCATTTCATGGGTCTACCGGCGTAGTCCCTACATTTGCGGCTATGCCATTGGGTGAAGGAGATGCTGCCTCCGTAGTCCAGGCGAGTTGTTTTGACGACTCCGAGGACGAGGTGGACTCCGCCCGATTGAAGAAAGTCACCGCCACACAATCTGGCGTTGTTAAAGAGATTGTTGCTTCCCCAGCTGGTTCTAAGGGGAAGTCTAAAGAAGACGAAGCTGCACCTCAACCTCCAGTAGTCCCCGCTCCCCTCGTGCCACCTCCAATTCACTACATTGATGGCCGAGGGAGAAAGATTGATCACGATGTATTTGGGGAAATGGGAATTCTAGTCGGTTGTAAGCTAGTAGGCCCGTGCAAGAGGATGGTCCTTGCATGGCGCTACATAGATGACACCAACTACTTTGTCCTGCTGCGAAGTGATGGTGTCCAGTATATGAAGATGAAGTATGCGACGTTCAACACTCTACCTCACTACGAGTTGAAGCGTCTCGCAGATCTGGAACCCACCAATCTCTCTACGGATGCGGCCAAGCTGTTCTACAAGAATTTGAGATCCGATATCTTCTTTAGAAAGCTTGAAAACTTCAAGCTCACAATGCCGATCCGAAAGAGGGAAGAAAAGAGGAATCCCGTTACTAGGAGGCGCGGTTGGATCGATGTGTATCCTGAAGTCAAGCAACTCAGGAGAATCAGATTGCCCTCGCTTCTTCAGGATTTCTTACAAGATGTTAAGGCTTGGGGGTTCGATGAAAAGGCTCGGGAGGCAGTAGTTTTTGATCAAGATGGTAAAGTGTTACTTAGGATCTATGATCCTATCCATCTTCTCTGCCTCTCGGAAGCAGATTTGAAGAAGCTGAATGAGAAGACGATCTACTGTGCGGCTAATGAGAAATCATTTGGGTTGGTCTTCTCACATGTGGTGCACATCTGTGTCAAACGGGGCTTTCATTCGCAAAATCTTCCAGTGGTGGTTGAAGAGGCGGTATAGAATTTAGTTTGCAGGTGTTAGCTGGTTTTTGGTATTTTCTAATTCCCAGCTCAAACTATATTCATATGCTATAATATTTGTACACCTCTATTGATATATCAATGTTTCTTTTGCTTGTTTGATTGTTTGTAATGTGTGTGATGCGTGATTCAGTAGGCTTTCAATTCCTATTTGATTTACGTTGTCCGGTTTGCGTTCAAACGTCTCCTTTTCAAGCTTAATTGACATGTTTATATCTTTAGTTTAAAGCGTTTAGACTTCGCAACATATAACAGTTGCGAACTCGGACAAAAACCGTTTTGCTTAAATGCAAAACTCTTTTCACAAAGAGTCTAAAGTTTTTGATACTCGTCGAGTCTAAAGTTTAATAATCTCGACTGAGTCTAAAGTTTAATAATCTCATTGAGTCAAAGTTTAAATAATCTCAAGTGAGTATAAAGCGTCCAATATGATAAAAACCTAAATTTTTGATCGTGACTTCGAAACTTTTCTTTTTAAGTTTTTAGGATTTGTATAGTTCCAAAAATAATAAAAATAAGAAAAACATAAAAAGAGGGGGAGAAAGTTTGTGAAAACCTTAGGAAATGATAGTACATCGCGGATTTTAAAATTTAGAATCACAAGTTTTTGTTCGATGTATTAGTAGGTACGGCCAATATCATATAAACAATTTTCCGAACCTGTTTCTAATGGGTAACACGGTTAAGTTTGTTCATCTCAGTGATAAGCTGAAAACTTTCGGTGTGCCTGGAATCTGTCACCATAGGATTATATATATATAAATAAGTATCTGAGAGTAATAGAAAAAGTGAGGAAAAGAAAAATTGAGAGAAAATAAAAAAAAAAAAAATATAATAAACCGTTTTTTCTAAAACTCAAAGAGTTTTTATTAATAACTCCTAAACACCTTGAGGCGCTCCTGGATTCTATAAGGTTGCGAAATCATAGTTTCCGTGCGGTTAGTATAAAGGTTGAGGAGTTAAGTAAAACTCGTATCCTTGAGGCGCCCCTGGATTCTATAAGGTTGCGAAATCATAGTTTCCGTGCGGTTAGTATAAAGGGGAGAGTAGAGTCAAATAAGAATTCCGTAACTCTTGATGCTAACTTGATAAACGGCAAAGACAGAGGGAGGAGTTCACGAGTCTATAAAGCTTTTAAGCTCAAAAAATTAAAAAAAAATATATAAATAAAAAAAAAAACAAAAAGAAAGCAAAAAGCTTCTCTACTTATGAAAAATGCACAAAGTGCTTAAACTCAATACTATAAGTATGCATTTTCAATACTTAGAGTAGTTAACTAAATAGGAATAAGGTGACGGGTTTCCTAAATAAATACTGGAAGTTTTATGACGCTTTGAGGGGAGTTCGGATTTAGCTAAGTGTAAATATAAGTGGGATCCATATAAACAGTTGTAATCTAAATAATCGGAAGATTTTTTATATGATATATATGTTGTATTTAAGAGGACAAATATACTAATAATCGGCTGATTCTTGTGATTCGACTTCTGCGATATGATCCTAAAAGCAAACTAATCCCTATCCAAAAAGATTTGCCCTTTTGTAGGTTGCTAAAGTAGTGTGAATAGCTTATAGTTAAAAACCACAAAAAGAGTTTCGGTTTTAGGTTAAGAAAACAAACAAAAATCAAAAATATTTTATTTCTGCGTTTATTTTCTTCGTTGTCACGTATCGCTTATGGTTAAAAAGGTTTTATCACGTGTTTTCTGAAAAAAATGAGAAATTTTGTCAGTTTAAAGAACAAAAACACGTTTTTGGTCAGTTTTATCTTTGTAAGCCAGGTCTTATAAAGTTAAGGATCGGATCTTGAAGAGTTTAGCACTTCTTGGAAGTCAAGGACTCGAAGCTGATTTTCATGGAGCCGCGTTGCTTAATGATGAAGATTAGCTGTTAGAAAGATTCGCAAGTTATCGGTTGCAAACTTTACACCGTACAAGTCTCTTGAAGTATAAAGGACTGACTCTCGATCTCTCGACACCAAAAGTTCAAGACAATTTTGAAGAATACAAGCTACATCCAAGGGGGAGTTTGTTGGAGCATTATTGTCTGTATTTGTATTCATTAGAACGTGTCGTAGAGTTAGTATGTAATTAGATCGAGTTGTAAAGTCCAAACGCATTTACGAACAAGTTACGTTCGAGTGAAAGAGTTACACTCACGTAACTCATGAGTTACGTGCACGTAACTAGTGAGTTACGTGCACGTAAGTCTCCTCCAAGAGTTACGTGAGCGTAACTCTCCTAGGGTTTCGGGCCACTATAAATAGCAGCCTCGAAATCATAAATGCGTGTTGTTGAACATTGTCAGAGCAGTCACATCAGAGAAGAGTTACGTGAGCTAAGTTTAGTGCACGTAATTATGAGTTCTTGAGTGTTAAAGTCTTGTAATCGAAGTGTTTAGGTTCTATTCGTGTTTGTAAACATTCACGTAAGCTTAATAGAATCAATCCTTTGATTATATCTCTTGTTCTTCACCGTTTTCATACACATACTAGTTATTCCGCAATTAGTTTGTTGTAGGATTCAAAGGAGGTCCGAAATAGGCGACCAACAAATTCGATAACCAAGCTTGTGATATTGGATACGAGATTCCACTTTCCAGAGTCAACGAGATCTTGTCAAAACAATAGGTTGCAACTCAAAACATAGAGACACTTTTAGTAGAATTTTACGGGAGAAGGTGAGATACGATGAATTGCATATTATATCATATTTGATTCATAATAAAATAAAAGAATAAGACAAATTAAATCAAATTAGCCAAGTGTCAAACATCTACATGTTTTATAAGAGATCATGGTAGCAAAAAATTATCCTTCTTTTGAGTAACCTACACATTGATCATTCTTTATTTACCCGTTTTAATGATGCATATGTTATATAAAAAACTATAACGGATCGGACCTTGCCTATTAATAAGACCGAATTCGTTCAATAACTTAATCTATCTTTAGTATTGTTAAAGTAAATTTTCGTAATTAAGCCCTCCGTCCGGCTTCAGACGAAGGGGTGATTATACAAAGAGGTAGAGGGGATATTAAATGAATTCACACCATGTTTAATGATACAAATGATTGGATATTTAATACCAAGAATGCTCTTAGTAATAGGTTCTGTCTAATTAACTTCTTTGTATCCCTTTATATAGTAAGCCTTCGGTTATTACCCGTAGACTATTCCTATGGACCGGTCCGTTCCATCGGTCTTGTCCTACGTGTCAGTGACGTGGGTAGCCTTTTCTCCGCTCCATTCTGTTGATTGTGACGTGCATTCAATGAAGAGGGGCGTAGGAGACAGAGCGCCGCCCACGCGCTTCTTCATTAAATGCTACCATCCCTTTGTCTTGTCTGCATTTAATGCTGCGCTTTCTTCAATGCTCTCCCTTCCGGCTGCCTTTCTCATGCGCCTTCGTCTCGCCGTTCCCTCCAGTCCGATGCCCTTAATATTATCGGTATTCATCCAGACATAGGTATCGGAAGTGAGAGTTACCCTATCCCAACATCTCCCCCCCTAGCCTAGGGAAGTGAGTATGATAGTGAGGGCCTACTTCTGATCGAATCTTCTCTAGACTATGATTGCGTGAAGTTGCTACTCGCATTTAAGAGATCATCATTACCTGTTGGCCATTAATGCTTCTGATTTGATTGATTGGAGGCGGTTATCAATTTTCCTATAAATATCTCTTGATCCTCTTATTTTCATTAGCCTTTCAAATCCTTTTTCTTCCCACTCGTGCAATCTCGCTCTTTTTCTTTTCTTGTTTTCGATATCGCCGATTATGGGTAAGAACAATATGTTAACCACTCGTTGTGCACATCCGCTTTTTTCTCTGATTTTGTTGCTGAGTTTGGGTTGGAACCAGAATGGCGGGCGCACCATCCTTCTAACGACTCCCTCGTTACCCATTGCCCTGAGGGATCCATAGCGATGTACACCCGTTTTTTCGATGCCTCTAACCTTCGAATTCCCTTTACTCGCTTCTTTCTTTCTGTTATTGAATACTATCAACTATGTCCGATCCAGATGAATCCCATGGGGATTTTGAGGGTAACCAATTTTGAGTTGCTGTGTAATGCTTTGGGTTTTCCCGCCACTTTGAACCTGTGGAGAAGTTTCTTTAGGTTAATCCGTTCGGGGGACTGGTTTACCTTGGAGCGTCGTCCGAAGATAGAGAGCGGGGGGTTGGAATGTTTTACCCCCGTGCCTGTTAGTGTGAAGCAATGGAAGGATAAGTTTTTCTGGCTGGATGCTTCGGTGGCACCTATACCGAAACATTGGAGGCCCATTCTGCCCGGTGCCATTCCTGATCCTCCTCCCGTTCTTACCGAGGAAGAAACAATGCGCCGTCAGTTAATTTCTGTAAACAGAATTCCCGTTCGGACTTATTGCGAATCTGTGTTGGTTTTAGGTGGTGTGAGCCGCCATTGGGCTCCTTTGAATCTTAATCCTTCCATTCAGTTGAATGGCGCACGTGAGTTTTTCTTTCTTCTTCTTTGTTATTATTTTTTGAATGGGGAGGCAAATGCCTGATTTTTTTTTTTTTTTTTTATGTATGTATCTTGTAGCCATACCTCTTCTAGATTTCCTAAAGCTTGACACTTTAAACGGAGTTACGTATCCCATGGTTTCCTTGGGAGAGGATGCTGTTCATGTCCTGGAGCAAGGTATTGGGGATTTCATCTATCCCTCCCTTGATGTGCGCTCTTTAATACCTGGTGTACCGGTTTTAGTGGTCGATCTTCCCCCTCCGGTTGTGCCTTCACCGATGTCCGGGGTGGCTTCCGAAGGTCCCGGTACTCGAGTTAAACGACGAAGGCTATTGCTTGCTAATGGTGGTTTTTTTTTTTTTTTTTTTTTTTTTTGGTGGTCCGAAATTTTTTCTTTATTGATGTGATTCGCGTGTGGCAGATCCTTCCTTTCACAGTGCTGGTTCTAAAATGAATGTTCCTCCTGCTCAACGGGCCACCTCTTCTCATCCTCTGTCTCTTTCTTCTTCGGATGAGTCAAATGTTGGGAAGCCTATTTTTTCAGGGGGCCGAGGTAATAGTGACAACGAGGAGGAGAAAGGGGAGAGTGCACCTGTGAACTCTTTTGATGCCGAAACCGGAGGTTCCCGTGTGCCCCGCTCGCCACGTGATGCGGAAGTTCCCTCTTCGTCCCGATACAAGCCAGGGTGGGGGGTTAAGTGTAATGACGAGATGTTTGAATCCCATATCTGCCAAGACATGCTGAACTACTTTGCTACCCCTGCTGAATCTATTCGTTGGAAGAGTTTTCCTGATGAGGACCTGGTTAAGCATTTTAACGTTTTACTGGCCCAGTTGGCCGTAGCAGGCACTGAAACTCGTGGTCGTTTTGTGGCCTCTAGGGATTATACCGTGCTACTTGAGGGGTTTCTCACCCAGGAGAAGAGTCGTGTGTCGACCTTGAAGGCTAAGGTTACAGACTTGGAAAAGGAAAATGTGCAGCTTCGGCGACGTACCAGGGATCAACTCCACAGGGCGGTACATGGTTTAAAGAACCATGCTGAGACTCTCCAACGGGTTAAGGATCTTGAAAAACTTGTTCATGATTTGCAGGGAGTGCACCGTGAGCCTGTGATAGGACAGCCTTCCGTGGCTGTGGATTCAGGTATGAAACTAGTTTCCGTTGCTGAATGGGAAAGTTTGACTGGAAAGGTGAAATTGTCAGAGGTTAGTGGTGGGAAAGCTATGGTAGGTGTGACCACGGGGAATGAAGGAATTGTTGCTAGTGATGTAGTGGAGGAGGACATGGCCTCTCTTGCTGATGAGAACCAGAGGCTTCTGGCTGAAAACGCCATGTTGAAGGAGAAAGCTACGTGGTTGGTTAAGGACGGCATTAAGTTTTTTGTGGAGAAGCTGCACCAGAGCCATGAGTTCAGTGCACCTTATGGGGAACTTGCCACTTTGTTTTCTGCAACCGGATACACTCTTGGGGTACGCAACGGCTTCCGTCAGGCGCGTTTGAATCTGCCCCTTCAAGCCACTCCCAACTTTGATCCTACTTCTGAAGCTAAGTTGGATGAAGTTCTCGAGCGCATGCGCCATCCCTCCTTTCCTTACTTGGAAGTACTTAGTCAGACGGTTGATGATTTGAAAAAGCTAGAACCTGCTGCTCCTGCCTATCGAGTGATTATCTTTATGTTTGGTATTATGTGTAACTTTTTTATTTTTCCTTTGTAATCTGTGTGACTTTGTGAACACTTATTTCCCTGTTTCGCCTATCGCGTTTAATGTATTAGCGCCAAGGCGCGCGTTTTTCCCCATGTTTTCATTAGTTACTTCCTTCTTCTTTTTTTTTTTTTTTTTTATTACTTCGTCATATACATGTATATGGTTGTTGGGCTGGGAAGCGTCCTTCCCAGGAGAGTTCTTGGACTCTCTTTTTTATATATATCTTCACTAGGATATGCGTTCAGACTAGTGGGTGTGAAAACTTCCGTCTCTATTCGAGAGTCGGTATATATTTAATAAAATATGAAAGCTTACAATCACCATATCTTACTAAAGGTAATTACCTTTTACAATTTTTAGATACACATATCCTCAATAGACTACCTTACCATATCCGGGGGGTGGCCCATCGGTGTAGGGGGATGGTAAGTTTTCCTTATGTATCTGGGATGATGATCCTATCCTTCCTTCCTTCCCGTCGCTTATAGACATGGGAAAGAGCATCGGTATCTCGGCAATAAAATCCTCCGGTATCTGTCCTCTCATGGGCTGCCTGAATCTAAACTCGATTGAATAGCCTTCCAATTCCTTGGCCCATTTTGCCAATCTTCCGGATCCGGCCGTTGTTGAGAGCATGCCCTCGATGGGTAATTCCGTCATGACCACCATTGGGTATTTTTGGAAGTACCGGGGCAAGCGTCTGGACGTGTGTACGAGGGCTAGCGCTAGTTTTTCCTTAGGTGGATACTTGACCTCTACTGCTTTTAGAACGTTGCTTACAAAATACACAGGCCGATGCTTTCCCTTTTCTTCTGTTGTCAGCGCTGCCACTTATCGTGTTGTTGGAAACTGTCAGATACACGAATAACTCCCTTCCTTCACTCGGGGCT
>CAJVGC010000082.1:0-55984 GCA_910822075.1 Senecio squalidus
CAACAAAACTAATATAAAATACACATTTTGACATATAAGGGTATATAAAAAAATTTGGAACAAAAAAAGATTAGGAAATCGAATTTTGCATACTAAAAGATTATTTGCGAAAGTTAAGTTTTTAACTTATTTTAAAATGTAAAACATTAAATAACGTGTCTCATTTTTTTTTCTAAAAATCACGAAAAATTAGAGAAAATCACATCTTTAAAAAGAGTTTTAATCATATTTTAAAATTTAGGCTTAAAACTTCATTTTAACGATAATATTTTAGAAAATTCTTTTTTAAAACAAATAAGATTTTATAATCCCTTTCTAAAACAAATTAGATTTTATAATCCTTTTTTAAAACAAATTAAATTTATAATCATTTTTTGTTCTAAATGTTTTTACGTACCCTTAATTGTCAAAAGTTATATTTTATATTATTTTTCTTTTGACATTTTTCCATATATTAAATATAGAATATATGAAATTCTAACAAAACATTTGGATGATAGTTTGGATGATTAGCAACTTGCTTATTGACATGTATGCCTTGAGTTTCACTCATTGCAACTTCAATTTTCTTTCAAAATTTTTAATTCCATTTTAAGTCATTTCAAACCGGTCCAACCCACCTAAACCGTCTGGCCCAACCATTGGTCTGGTCCAGTTTTAAGAACACTGGTGTTTTTCGTCCTTAAAAGGTTAAGGTATTTAATTAATTATTTACCTAACATTATTAACGTAATGTAATATTAACTGTTTTTTCAAGGAGTTTGATTGATTGTTCATTGAATAACCTTATCCAAGCTTAATTTATTAAAACCTCAAACCAACAGAGTAGAATTATTATTTTTACAAAATTCTAGTCAATTCACGGTTAAGAGAGTATTTCGGTCATCAGTTTAGTTTCCATGTTCATTACCTAGAAATTTTAACAAAGACCCGTCACTGTCGTTAACAACACATTATTTCGTAACTGTAAAAGCAAAAATCATTGTAGAAACAAGCCAAAAACACATTAGCGAGGCCTGACTCAAGATCATTGATAAACCTTCAATTCCTAGAGAAAGTACTACCACCATATACTCTCACAAATACTTGTTTTGAAGACCCGGACACCAAGCAAGCACTCTCGTACTCACCATCTTCTCTATAAAGAGAGAAAATAACTTTCCGCCATATAATGCATTTTCTTCAAAGAGAATCCCCCATTTTAGCTTACCCAAAAGTCTAAGGTTCATAGCCCCAACACCCAAACCACCCGAATGCAAACTAGAACACACCATATTCCGATCCATATAATCTGAGCAATGCCCTTCTTTAACCTTTAAATCCCAAAAGAAATGATAACAAATCTTGTTTAATTTATTCTTATTACATGGCAAGTTACCAACATATTAGTTTTGATAAACGATAATAACTTTCTTCATATTTAGAACCGATTTCAAGTTTCTGCGCAACCTAGAATAGAACCATCACTACAAATTCTTTTTTACATATATCTTCTTATTTTCAAAGTTTGTATAAACATTATGTTTGAAATCATGTTACTATCTGTACAATTAGTCGATGATATCACTACAAGAATAATAACTTTTCCGGACGACACTTTTCCCGACGACACCATGTCGTCCCTAAAAGCCCCACTAAACGACAAAAATTTGGTTTTTTTGACTTTCTTTTGGTCAAATAAATGACCGACACTTTTCCCGACGACATGTCGTCGGGAAAGGGTTATCGTATAAATTTTTTTTTTGTCGTGTAAAAATATTGGCGCGAATATGAAAATAATTTCCCGCGCCACTTTTGGGGACGACATGTCGTGGGGAAAACTATTTCAATAAATAAAAAATTATTTTATATTTAATAATTAAATATCATTTAATAATAAAAATTAAAATAAAAAATGTATTACTTTTGGGGACGACATGTCGTGGGGAAAACTTTTTCAATAAATAAAAAAATTATTTTATATTTAATAATACAATATCATTTAATAATAAAAATTTAAATAAAAAATTTAAATATTATTTGAAATATAATTTATTTAGAAAATATATATATTTTTTTAAATATACTTATATCCATTAAAAATTTAAATATTATTTGAAAAAGTAATATGAAATTGAAATATTATTCAAAAAAGTAATATATAATTTGTATTGTAATAATTATAGTATTATATCTATATATTTATAATAAATTGTTATATTAATAATTACATACTTTTCTTATGTTTGATTTGTATAATATTTCAAATAATAATGATAAATAGGTATTATAGACGTTTGAAATACTTTAAATAATAAGTCATTCGGAATTAAGTTACAAACGTGTTTTGATAAAAGATAAGTCTTTTTGTCATTAGGTTTACGACTGGATATTGAAAATATATGTGTACTTTGAAGATAGATAGACATTTATAAAGATACTCATACTTATATATAGTATATAGTAAGATTTTAAAGAGGCGTAAAGAGTTTAAGTAACAAATGTGTAACCGGCTTTATTAAAAAGTCCTTTTACATGTAATCAACAACATTACGAATCATTGCATCTCGAGTGTGTTACACAATTGGCAATGATATGATATCATTCAATCGAGTAAGTCGTTCTATTGACACAAATATAGGCTTAAATCGGTCGATCATTAAACTTCGACAACAATGATATGATAGTAATTAAATAATTAATACGATTAATAATCGTTTACTGTTATAACGAAAAGTTGTAATACGACATGTTGTGGTATGTATAACTTTTAACCATAACCACGTAATGCTAGACCTTAAATCTTAAACTCATATCCCTAAACCATCGTAAACCTAAACCCCAAACAACATTCATCGACTATCGACTATTAAAGCTAACATAAGGCAAAGTTACCATTCATCTATCGACCATTCATCGACTATTAGAACACCATAACCCCTTTGCTAGACCTTAAATCCTAAACTAATATCATTAAACCATCGTAACCCTATAAACCTAAACCATCGTAACCCTAGAAACTTAAACGCGAACAACATTTATCGACTATTCACCATTTATCGACTATTAAAGTTAACATTATTAAGGCAAAGTTGTATAGACCATTCATCTATCGGCCATTCAACGACTATTAGAACACCATTCATCGACTATATTAGAACACCGTTCATCGACTATTAGAGTTAACCTGAACAACATTCATCGACTACGTACACCCATACCTAAACCCGAACACCATAACCCTAAACCCTCAATATATAGTACCAGACATACATGACATCCAATTATCAATGATTTGATCGATCATTACATAACTTGAAACAATGTCAATGTATACTATCACACATGGAGGTATTCAATCGACTACTCAGTGTTGATCATCGACAATCGCAAAACCAGTCGATATCGTTTTTTCATAGTTTAATAACTTATACCTAATATAATTTAAATTAATAACTTATACCTAATATAATTAAAATTCATTTTCATTACTAATATTATTTAAACGTTTTCGTTACTAAATATAATTAAATGACTTTAAAATTTAAAAATAATTAATTTTTTTAAAATATTACTTTTAAATTATTTTTATAATTTTATCTTTTAAATTATTAAATTATATTTAATGATTTAAATTACTTTTTAAAATATTTTTTAAATTGTAATAGTTATTTAATGATTTAAAATATTATTAAAATATATTAAATTATATATATTAATCTAAATTTCACCTAAACTTTTTTCACCAAAACTATTTCCCCCCCCCCCCCCCCCCCCCCCCCCCTAATTTCCCTCCCAAGATCCCCCCCCCCAACATTTTCCAAAATTTAATTCCCCCCCAAAATATCAATATATCCTTTTTTCTTTCATTTACAAACACAACATCACAATTATTTCTATCTTTTTTTCTCTCTTTTCAACTCCACCACCACCATTCAACACCACCACCACCCTTTTCCCTACACCCATATCACCACCACCACTTCAACTACCAACTGCCGCCGCCACCACTACAAACACCAACCGCCGCCATTCAACACCACCACCACCCTTTTCCCTATACACATATCACCACCATTCAACACCACCTACTGCAGCCACCAACCGCCACCGTCACCACTGCAGCCACCAACCGCCACCGTCACCACTGCAGCCACCAACCGCCACCGTCACCGCTGCAGCCACCAACCGCCGTCGCCACCACTGCAGCCACCAACCGCCGCCACATGTGACCTGCTGCCAGCACCATCTCCCTCCACCACCTGCAACCACCACCTGCAGCCACCACCGACACCTCCTGCCGCCACCACCGCCACCATCTGCAGCTACCACAACCACCATGATTTTTATTTTAGTTAATTATTTAGTTTTATTATAAAGATTTGTAATAGATGATAATTGTATAATCTATTTGATAACTATATAATTTATTGTTATTTTCATTAAATTTTATCATATATGGATAATGTTTATATATATTGATTGATTTTTATATTTTGCATTTATATATAGTTATAGATATGTATTGGAATATTGAAATAAAAAAAAAATATTTTTAATTAAATAAATAATTAAAATTTAAATAGAGAATTAATTAAAATGAAATTATATTTAATAAATATATTTTTAAAAAGATTTATTAAATATATAATTAAATAAAAAATAATTATTTTAATAATAAATTTTAATTTAAAATAATAAATTTAATAAAAAAAATGAAAATCATGTCGTCGCTAAAACAAAATATCAAAATCCGTTGAAAGTCAACGTGGGCCCCACCAAGTCGTCGCCATTTGTCGTCGCTAAATGTTTTTTCGGACGAACTTTCCCCAACGACTTATTGTCGACGACATGTCGTCGGGAAAACCTTTTGGCAACGACATGTCGTCGGGAAAACCTTTTAACATGTCGTCGCCAAAAGCTGTTTTTGTTGTAGTGTATATTGAATATAATTTGTTGTGATCACCAATCAAAATCATCAACACAAATGCCTTGCAAAATAATAAAAACTAGTGGAATCTCGTGCGTTGCACGAGTTCGGGTTGTGTTGTTGAAAGACGTTGTTTATAATAGCTGTCGAGTTTGATGTTCTCGCTATCGACACTTTCATCATACTCAGTCAAAGGAAGATGGGATGATCGGAAGTTGCCCCATTACATATTAATAACTTGCACATATAATTAATTGGTAGTTAGCTATGCCAAACTAAAAACTAAAAACTATTCCACATCTATATTTAGAGCAGACCGTTTTAACCCATTCACTTAATGGGTCGAATCAGGTTATATTTTTATCTTTAACAGATAGAATAGATTAAAAAGAAATAGGTCAAAAGGGTCATAAAATTTGGATAGAAAGGTTTCGAAACTCAAGGGATGCTAAAGCTATTGTTAATTGGTCCCAACCCGTCTGAACCACCCATTTTGAATTAGGACTAATTTTTATGAGTAGGGGCAACAAACATAAAAACAAATAGATACTAATTTGGCAATGAACATACCCAGCTGATTCATTCACAAGGGCAAATGGAGTAACAGAGCCTAAAGGCACCTGGAGAAAAGATATTTTAACAGCTAATCTTACAAATGAAAGGGTCGTAAAAATAACGACTTATATAAACAAATTGCAGTTAAAGTGGTTGATTACTTACATAAGCATGCCACCAACAGAGAGGTACACTACTGAAAACTCTGATACTACGCTACTTCCCGCAAGTGCTTGCATGGACATCGACATTGCCTGATCAACCAAATTAATTAAGAGAATTATTTCTTTAATATTTTAAATGGGCTAAATCTAAAACATTAGTTAAAGAGAAAATGGGCCAAAAGCTGCCCCAAGTGTATTTTAAATGCATACAACCTCCTAATTCTAAATCATTTTTATATTAAGATTGCAATATACATTTTTTTATATGAAAATCTCTAACACATAAGCTATTAATTTTAGAATATAGCGTAAGTATTGCGGGTCATCAAGACCATTTTGACCCGTAACCCATGGATCACAAACCGTACCGGAGTTCTGAGTATTATTTTATCAAAATATTAAATACGTAATCACAAAAATAAAATTAGACTGGTTTACTTACCATGCCCACGAAACTTCTAAGAAGAAGACCTTTCTTTCCCAGTTTATCCATTAAAACCATAGCTACAATCGAACCTATATAGGATAAAATAAATATCAAGAAAAAAATTTGGCAACAGCCTCGAAATGAAGAAATGGTAAGCCTTAAGTGCCATATTACCTGATAAGTTCACTACTCCAACAGACATGTTTGCTATATCTGAAGGTACTCCAGCACTGTTGAAGACGGTTGAAGAGAAATAAAAAACAGCATTTATTCTAGATAATTGTTGCAGAGCAAGCAGAGCAGACCCAATGAAAACCACTGAAGCACGGTAAATGATTGTTATTTGATTAACGATAAAAACTTGTTTCCATTGAAGAAAAACTGTAACCGAATTGAGTGTTTATATACCTCTGAAATGACGCCCATAAAATAAATCCGAAAGCTTTACCGTCTCTACTTCATCCCCTCTGTCTGACTTGGACAATTCTGCCATTGAAGATTTTACATGTAATCCTCCTAAAAGCTTCTGGAACTCTGCTTCAGCTTCAGCGCTCCTTCCACTCTAAATTAGGTCAAATAAGAAAAAGATACTATAACATATCATGCAAAAATATGGTCCCATAGCAGTTTAACAACATCAGAACTTGTATCAAACAGTTAGCATTGAGTTACGGGATGAGTCAAACTGACACAGCCCCTAAGATATATAACTTGTGCCAATCAACAGGTCTGTACACAATTCTAGAAGAACGCGGTGATTACAAAAATGGATCAAAACCATTAAGATGAGAACTTTTTACCTTCAAAAGCCAATGAGGACTTTCTGCACAAAACTCCATTAAAAGAGCAAGTAACGCTGCTGGAACGGTGGATACCCAAAAGCACACACGCCACCTAATCCAAAAACCAAGGAAATATTATTACAAGTCCAATTAGGCAAAGTAGTTTAAATTAGTAATTATAAACATGCAGCACAAGTATTGGCTCGTGATCCCTACCACCGTTGAACATCCTTTGCTGGGATTCCAATGAAGAAAGAAGCAATAAGTCCAAAACATGTTGCAATCTGAGTAAAGCTACCGTAAGTTCCCCGTACAAAAGCTGCAGAAACCTACACCACAATTCATCTATCAAGAAACACAATTACACACATAGAAACCATTGCCTGATTTGTGTTAACGTAGAGCTTCGGACCCATAAATCTGAACTGTAATGATGCATTTTTATTCTGTTTCCCCTCGGTCCCGACTGCAAGCTCACCAAACTAAGGTGCCCATCTGGACGGAAGCTGAAATTCTA
Source organism: Senecio squalidus (assembly GCA_910822075.1). NCBI lineage: Eukaryota > Viridiplantae > Streptophyta > Magnoliopsida > Asterales > Asteraceae > Senecio > Senecio squalidus. Next base: position 7,355 of record CAJVGC010000082.1, read on the forward strand.
AAAACTGCTGAAGCTCTTCAATTGGTGGTTTATCTGCATAATTATACGTATAGCCATTACGTACCCCATATTAACACCAGAGGGTATTCCAGACATTTGAGTTTATGTTTGTCAACCGTTAATACAGGAAGTTGCAATTTTGACCCATTTACTAATGAATGCTGATCCATAATATTTTTTTATCTCTATAAAAGGTCAAATGGGCGAATATCGACACAATTAGCCTAAAAGGAAATGTGTCAAATGGGTCTAACAGCTCAAAATAACAGAACCGTTATCTAACGTGTAGATATAGTGCATAAAACATCTTACAAAGTATATAAGAACAGCTCAACACTGCCCGTTTTGATCACCATTTTGCCACATCTAAACAGTACTTTAATGGGACTGTCAAATATCAAATAAAATGCGGATTTTTTACTCACATCGTATATAAAGATTGATGCATTCGTCAAAAACCCATTGCCAACAATTCCACTCAACAAAGATGAAATTGGAATAAACGTCACTGAAATCACTTCGGGGTCAAGTTGAACGGTTTGACCCCATGTGTGATGGTCAAGGTTTTTCCATAACTTCCCCCTCTCCTCCTCCAGAAAAAAGTTAAATCCTGCGATAATTTAATTAACAGCAACCCAATGTAAAACCTCCGTTTGTACAGATCATTGCTTACGAAGGACAAAATCGGAAACGTGTAAGAAAAAATAAAGACACCTAACCTCCATTGCTGGATTTAAGTTTATTACGCCGTAGTCGTTCCTTTCAAGCTGATAACAGAAAAGAGTAATATAAGCTCACAAATTTCATACATGTTAAAACTCTCTCTTGCCCGTTAAGGTTTTTTATATGATATAATGTATACTCCGGTATTAATTATGAAGAAAACCTAGTGTCACAGAGGACAAGTAAGTGACAGAGTGTCACAAATAAATGCTTTACATTTTTTCGAAAAATATAACCTAATTGAAAAACTAACGGTTTACTATGAGCACAGGGCAAGTAAAAGATATTAAAAAAGCATAGGCAATGATGTTACTACCGGATCCAAATCATGGGGTTTTCTCTGGTTATGGTTGGGTTGTCCATTGAACCTCTTGTCAGATATATCCTTGAGCTTTTTTTGCACGTTATCGGATTTAAGAGTTGAGGAATGTTGTTGCTTCATATACACAATGTCTTTTCCTCCCATTTTCACACCAGCAATCACATGTGTACCAAACCCACGACCTTTTGATTTATGGCGTTTTCAGTTAGGTAATCCACAAACTCGTCAATAAGATACGGCCACGCACCTCCAGAGTCATAATTTGAAAGTCCAGAATCCACGTTCTACATATATTAACAATGTAAAGAAACACGGAATAAGTTGTTAATTATCTGTTAATGTTAGAAATTATATTTGAGGTTTTGTGTGTATCTTACAGTTGCAAACTCAAGTAGTTGAGACCAAGTGTCCCGAGAAATAGCTTTATTATGCTTTGCCTGAAATCAGCAATAACTCAATAAGTCAATAACGGCATATTTAACTTCCAAATCGACATTGTAAGTTATCATTAAATAATTTTCATTTAAAATTACCTGTAAGAACTCACACCAGTGATTAACCAACGGCCATTGCTTCTGTGCAAACAACAATTGCCACATCCCTATAGCAGTATCCAATGCAAGTGACTTCTGTCCTTGAAACCGTACATGAATATAAGCATTTGTAGATCAACCCACCTAAAACTCGTCACCGTTTAAGAAGTAACGATATTACATTCATACCTTCTCCTTTGCCCAAAAAAATGCAAAGATGTAGATCTTCTTGAATCTTTCTGAACGAAACAATAGTTACAGATTACCAACAGATGGCGATATATTATTGTTTTTAACTAAAGAAAGAGTTATAATACGGTACAGACGGTTATCCTTTACTTCAGAACGGATAAATGGTAATCGCTCACGAAACTTCTCCAATGAATCAATCCTGTAAAACAAAAAACAAAACAAAACCAATGAGCTTGACAACACGTCATTTCCGAATCCAACAAAAAGAACATTTTCATCAAAAATATATGTATCCAAGAGATTGCAACCCATCAATAAATTCCTTCTTCGAGAATTCACAAATAGTAGCAGCCTTCATATGCCATGAGACAACCAACTATAAAGAACCAATCAACGATTACGTCAGTCAAGTTCTAAGCCTATATCAGAGCATAAGAATATTATATATAACTCATATGATATTGACATTCATGTGAACATACCATAACAATATCTTGAGGGTCAACCTACCAAATGACATAAAAGTAACAATTAGTACAGGTGTTTCTTTAAGCTACTCATTTCTATTAAAAATACGATGAAAAAGTTTGCTAGGTTTACCCTTAGATCATTCTGTCTATGCTTAGTCCACTCCAGTAATATACACGTCTCTTGCCAGGATTTCTTATACGTGTCTTGTATCATTCATCTTTATCTGCCTGTAATCAGTAACAGAAATCGAAATCAAATCAGTAATTGAAACCCTAAATAAATTAATTTTACGAATTGTAATCGAAATCATAAAGTTAACGAATTGGATACCTGATTGCGGGTTTGTGTGTGTGTCACGTCACAATAATCAGAAAATAGAGCATATCAATTCTAAAATACCTCTAAAAATCACACACCTCAACCAAAACAAACGAAGCACCTAAAACACCAACCTGGCTACGCAAACCAACACGTCACAATAATCAGAGGCTATAAACACATATAAAAACAAAATACGACATACCTCGACGACGAAGAGAAACGGAAAAAAAAACAACGAAAAAGGCAATACAGCTGAGGAAGACGAAGTGTGTGTGTCCTTGTATGTGTGTGTGTGTTTTGAAAACAGCAAGACGATGAATAACACATCTGGAAGACAACGACAACACGTGGCAAGACACGTATAAGAAATCCTGGCAAGAGACGTGTATATTACTGGAGTGGACTAACTACTTAGCATAGAGAGAAGTGGACTGGGCTAAGCAAAAGCCCATCAAAACCGGGTTAAAGCCCATTAAGGGCACAAAATTCAAAGTCCCCACCTGATTTAATATATAGAGTAATTAAATAAAACACGAATTAGATATAAATAAAGTTAATATCCAAGTTTATGGGGAATTCACCGATGATCATAATCTACATCTACATCTACATTTAGAATAAAAAGATTAAAACAATATTTTTTTTGAGCAAATTACCAAAATAATCACCTATCATTTACATTTTACAAAAATAATCATCTAATTCGCGATGGATTTCTCGCGATATTTTTTCTTCGCGAAAATACACATATTTTAAACAGACCAATAAAAATTCGACACGTTGTCGCGACACTATTCATTTCTCGCGTCAATATTCATTTCGCGACGACGTTATTATTGGTTTGATTTTGTTTTATATACGTAATTATCAAAACACTTTTTTATATACGTAACTAGCTATGGCAATATATTTATATTTTACGTATTTCTCATTGAGTCATCCATTACCATCTTTCGATATATAAAATAACATTATCCATCACAAATCCCATATCACCTTCACTAAAATCCTGACACGTGTCCCAACTTTCTAGCCATGCACCACGTGTACACACCAACACTCTCACATCACAACACGTAGCACCCTAGCTGCCACCCTAATCCATTATAAAACCCCAAAAACTTCATCACATCTTCTACCAAACAAATCGAACACTGAATATTTCTGAATCAATCAGTAGTACAAGTCAGATTACAAGCAGTTAACTTACTAACTAAACAAACATGGCAGTTGGATTCCCGATATGTGTGCAGTGTGGGACTAAAAGCAACCCGTGCCGGTGCAAGGTGATTGGTCCGACGGTTGGGTTCATTGCATTTGCGGCGGCCGCGATTGTTGAGTGGCCGGTTGGTGCGGTGGTTTATTGTTTTCGTCATATGAAAGGTAGACGTATTATGGCGCACCCTGCCACCGTGGTTTACCCTAAAGTCAATAGAGCCATTCCTATATGAGTATTTCACGACGTAAACTTTGTAACTTTTCTAAATGCATGTATGTTTCATGTTAAATAAAACTTGTGTGCCAAGAAACTTTTACTAAAAAATATTGGGTTTTTATTTGTTTCAAAGTTTGGTTTCGGTGGTTATTTTGGTTTTTAGTGATAAACGAACGTAGAGTATGTTGTGTCATCTTGGAACTTGTATGCTTGATTTTTTTTTTATTTGTTTCGTTTAATAAACGGATTTATAAGATTATGTAATTTTTTATAAACTCATAAATATGTATTTTTTTGGTTTCTGAGCTTATAAAGTTGAGTTTTAGCTCCTCTTCGTAAACTCATAAGTCGAAAAAAATGAAATTTATAGAAAATTATTTAAGTTTATAAGTCAATTATATAATCCGATACAAACACCACTTGGTATAAAGCTTCGCCTGCTGATGGTCTTCATGTTCAATACACGCAAGCAACTAGCAATTTACTGCGTACTATTTAGTTATATACAGAGGACACGTGGTCATTTATAAATGAATGTCATCTTAAATTAATTTGTATGTTGCAGAGGGGACTATAGTGATTTGTACGGATCTTTGCTTTAAAGATATATGGGATGTGTATGGCAAATTAGTTTATAGTTGGAAATAGGAACCGAATATTTATGTTTGTGAGAAATGAGGAGGTTCACCCGCCGCCTTGAGGCGGGAGCTTAATTTGTTGAAAAATAAAGAGAAACATCCTTTTTTTAAAAACAAATCAATTTTTTTTTTTTATATAAGTGAAGTATAAATACGAAGTAAATAGTAATCGTAAATATTTAAAAGAAAAATAACGGTAAAAAGAAAGAAAAAGAGCGTTATATAAACTCACAAAGGAAAACATCTTTTCTTTTATAAGATTAAACCAAAATTTAAAATAAACAAAAACCGATCAGATCCCATCCAATCCGAACGAAGCCAACCCACCTAATGTTGGTAGCTATTTTAAAAATATAAAATTATATAAAAAGTTAAAAGATTTAAAAATATAAAATTACATAGATTGTCCCTAAGGTTTATATGGAATTACGGTTATCGTCCCTAAATTTGAAAAGTTGCATGGATGGTCCCAAAGTTTAGAGTAATTACGGATTTCGTCCCTATTTTGGATGTCCGTCTAATTTCACCGTTAGGGTTCCTCACGTGTTAAACACGTGAGGGGTGTTTGAACAACGATTGACGGGGCTCAAAGGTTTGGGGTGTTGGCTAATCCTTACGAACTCATGCGAGAGCAGTGCAAACCTACCAAGCTCTTAACGAGCCTAAGGTGACGTAATGATTAGCGGGTGTGACGTAAGAGAGTAGGAAAAACTGCTCTTGAACGTGTGTGTGAGTAATGCAATGATTGATCACCTGCCCTCTGACATTGATCAGAGGAGTATTTATAGGCTTGAGATTAGGGTTTCCATTTATGGGCTGAGGCCCAATGATTACATCCATGGGCCGTCACTTTATGGTCCACAAATGGGTACGTGACGTAAGCATGTGTGCTTGCGACGTCAGGTCAACTTAAGTCAACTTAAGCGTAAACCGGACAAAAGTTAGCGTTACCGGACAGCCAGGCCAACCGGGTAGGCTGTGCTCGGTAACGGGGCTAAGCCATGGCGGATTCCGGAGTGGAGCTCGAGAGCGGGGCGACTTACCCCGGTAACGGGGCTGGCCACCCCGGTAATGGTGCCGCAGGTGCTCGAGAGCGGGGCAGTTTACCCCGGTACCGCTCTAGGTTCAGGGCAGTTTTGCCCGGTCTTGCTCGAGAGCGGGTCATGTTACCCCGGTAACGGGGCTGACCACCCCGGTACCGCTCTGGGTTCAGGGCGGTTTGCCCGGTCTTGCTCGAGAGCGGGTCAGGTCACCTCGGTGACGGGGCTCGTTTACTCGGGCAGAGTCTGGGCTGTATCCGGGGTACTTGCCTGGGCCGTTTCCGAAGCGTTTGTTCGAGTCGTTTTCGGTTGTCGGGGCACATACATCAATAGCCCCCCCAAGTTTGATTTTTTGTTTAAATTTTTCGAGAAAAATTTCAAAATTTCAAAACTTTGTCTTCTTCTCTTTTTCCCCCCAAGATTTTTCTATAAAAATCCTTCCTCTTCCTTTTTGCTTTTCACTCCACTTTTTATTTTCACCTACTCTTCTTCTTTTTCTCTCTACCTCTTTTCTTTTAGCCTTAAGCAAGAAAAACCAAACCAAACCAAACCAAGAAAACATCACAAAACTACCATTTAAACCACCACCGATTACGGCGGATTGTGGCGGCTGGTGATCTCGGCGGTGGTGGAGGGCGGTAGGTGACGGCGGCGGAGGGCGGTTGAGGGCGGTGGGCGACGGCAGTAGGTGGCGGCGCTAGCGGCGGACTGCTGTGGTGGTTGACGGCGGTCAACGGCGGCGGCGGTGGTGTTCTTTACCGGCGATTGGTGGTGATTTTCTTCCTTTGTCAAGTGAGTTCTTCTCCTAATTTTTTGTTTTGCTCCTTTTGATCTTTGTAAAATCCTTTGTTGAAATTACTAGGATGTTTTTTAGGAGGGCCGTAGCTAAGCACTTCCCTTGTTGAATTTATTAGGAGCAATTTTAGGAGGGCCGTATCTAAACACCTCCCTTGTTTTTTAGGAGGGCCGTAGCTAAATACCTCCCTTGTTTTTTAGGAGGGCCGTAGCTAAATACCTCCCTTGTTTTTTAGGAGGGCCGTAGCTAAATACCTCCCTTATTTTTTAGGAGGGCCGTAGATGAATACCTCCCTTGTTTTTTAGGAGGGCCGTAGCTAAATACCTCCCTTGTTTTTTAGGAGGGCCGTAGCTAAATACCTCCCTTGTTTTTTTTTTTTTTTTTTTTTTTTTTTTTTTTTTTAGGAGGGCCGTAGCTAAACGCTTCCCTTGTTTTTTAGGAGGGTCGTAGCTAAATACCTCCCTTGTTTTTTAGGAGGGCCGTAGCTAAACACTTACCTTATTTTTAGGAGGGCCGTAGCTAAATACCTCCCTTGTTTTTTAGGAGGGCCGTAGCTAAATACCTCCCTTGTTTTTTAGGAGGACCGTAGCTAAACACTTCCCTTATTTTTTAGGAGGGCCGTAGCTAAACACCTCCCTTTTTTTTTTAGGAGGGCCGTAGCTAAATACCTCCCTTGTTTTTTAGGAGGGCCGTAGCTAAACACTTCCCTTATTTTTTAGGAGGGCCGTAGCTAAATACCTCCCTTGTTTTTTAGGAGGACCGTAGCTAAATACCTCCCTTGTTTTTTAGGAGGGCCGTAGCTAAACACTTCCCTTATTTTTTAGGAGGGCCGTAGCTAAACACTTCCCTTATTTTTTAGGAGGACCGTAGCTAAACACCTCCCTTTATCATTAAGACTATGTATTATGTACGTATGGTGTTGCTTACTTTCGAGACCATGTATGATTATATATTTATGGGGTTGCGGTGGCAACTCTTTTTGTTATGACTGTGCCATATTTTTATTTTCTTGTTTATTGCATGCATGTATTTTTGTGTTCTCGCGAGATCGCTTCCGTGGGAAGTGCTTACCCTTTCTCACATGGAGTTGAGGGCGGATAAATATGTGTTTGCCTAGTAGGCCATGGATTTCTTTTTTGTATCATACATAGACATAACATATAAATGATGACTTACAAACCAAGTGTTTGAAGCAAAAAGTTGTATTCATTAAAATAAAGATATTTCGGAGTACAAAACATGGATCTGATCATTACATGTGAGAATTTGACCAGTCCTTATATAGCTCATAGTGTACAAAATTTCCTAGGCATAGCATTTTTTTAGGTTCATGGCGTTCCAGGTCCTGGGGATAGGGAAGCCTGCCAGGTCAGAGAGGGTGTAGGCACCGCTCTCATTTGCCTCTTCGACTTTGTAAGGGCCTTCCCACTTGGGGCCTAGCTTGCCCGTATTCTCTGTTTAATAGGGAGTGCTTATCCTTCCTCCAATAGGTAAGAAAGACAAATATTTGTGTTCAGCCCAGCCTTGTATGCCTTATGTGGCTTGTTACACTTAATTTTATATATATATATATATATATATAGCTATGAGTAGCTTGTTACCAAGTTGGTATTGATTGGGGGAAAGTATGATAGGAAAAAGATGATTTTTATTAGCAACATAGATGACTACATAGATGACTACATAGATGTGCTCTATCAAGCATTTTGTTCTATCTAAAACATGATATAGTTGAATACATGGTATTCCATGACCTTGTTAGGATTTTTATAGTCTCTCATGATGTAGTATGTCTTCGATTTGAGGGGTGTTTGGAGGACTAGAGTACATGTCCGTCTGGTGGTCCTGGGTCCTCCATGTGTGCTCCCTTTTGCCATGCAAAGGTCTTCTTGAGCGGGGGCTCCATCACTTGCTTTACTCCTGTGACAAGGTGTTCCAAGTGTCCCTCTTCCAATGCTCGCTTGATTTCGGCCTGGAGCTCTCTACATGCATTTGTGTCATGTCCATGGGCTTCATGGAATTCACAATATTTGTTCATGTTTTTCTTCCCTGACATGTAGGTCATTGGGCGGGGAGGCTTGAATGTCGCACATACTTGTTCGGTTTTCAAAATTTCCATGGGAGACTTGTTGAGGCTAGAGGCTAGTGAGGCTTTGTCATAAGGAGCAAACCTTTGCTTTTGTCTGTTATCTCGTCGGTCCTCTTTGTGGTTGTCATGACGACTACCCTCTCCACTAGGTGAGTCTTTCCTGCTTGACCCTCCAGGACTTAGTCCGCTCCATGTCTTTTCTCTTTTGCCACTTGTTACGCTTCTTGCCAAAGCAATCGTTTCCTTTGACCTTAAATAATTGTAGCAAACATCTGTGGTCTCCTTGAAGGTAACTAGGATTCGTTCTGCTAGTCGTTCTTGGAGTTGGCCTGGGAGTAGTGAGAGTGTGAACCCGGATATTTGCTGACTTTCGGGTAGGCCTGGTATCTTCTGGCACTCTTGTGTGTAACGGATGATGAACTCTCGCAGGCCTTCCCCTTCTCGCTGGCGTATGAGATGTGCTTCAAGATGGGTTCTCCTTTGCTTCGTCTGTTGAAAAAAGTTGGAGGTAAACTTGGCTTTAAGGTCGTAGAAATCATAGATACTTTTCTCTGGGAGGCTTGTGAACCAATCTCTAGCGAAACCTTGCAATGTTCCTGGGAACATGTGGCAAGCTACCGGGTCTACCCACTTTTCTGTCATGATATCTTGTTCGAAAAGTGCTAAGTGATCTTCCGGGTCTCTTGTTCCATCATAGGTGCCGACTATGGAGGGAACTCTCTGTCGGTCTGGGATGGGATATCTTGCCACCCAATCACAAAACTTAGAGTTCACCACAGAGGTAGGCATGGTTGCTACCCGGGATGGTCCCTCCCTCTCTCCCACGAGGCCCTTCAGCAAACTGAGCAATTCTTGAGCGGTATCCTGTGGGGGCGGAGGAGGGGTAGGCTCTGGTGCCTTTTGCCTTTGCAACTCATTAACCAACTGTCCGAGCAAGACACTCGCATTGACCTCAGGAATTGGTTGTGGCGCAGACTTGGGCTTCAATGTTTCTATGAGCCTGGCTAGGAAGTCGTTTTGTGCGGGTGGAGCCGGTGGAGGTGTTTGTTGTTGGGACAAAGCTGCCTTCAAAATCTCCAAAGCTTCTTCTACTGACGGCTGTTCTTTGGGAGGGGTTTGAGTGGGAGTGGTAGTGAGAGATGGTTGTTGGGTTAGAGTGGAGGTTTCCAAGCTAAGAAGTTGTGGGAAGCTCTGGGTTGGAGTGATACTTGGAGGCCTTCCCATCTGGAAGCCTTGATAGCTTGACTGGGCTGCCTCTCCCGTGCTAGGCACTTCCACTTCAGTTGTGTCGTTAGACCCGAAAGGGTAAAGTCTGGTCCGGACACCAGATAGGTTTTCTTCACTAATCCTTCTAGCATTCCCCGTCCCATCTCCTGATCCAGTGACTTGGGAGTTTGGGGGGGTGGTGTTGATGTCTACCGAGGGAGGAGGATCCTCTCTGCTCGGAGGGGGGTTCATGGTAGGGCCTGAATCCATTGAGGGTGAAGGGTTAAGGAGAAAACTTAGTGAAAAACCGTTGTTCTATTCGGGTCCCACGGATGGCGCCAATGTTTGAGCAACGATTGAAGGGGCTCAAGGGTTTGGGGTGTTGGCTAATCCTTACGAACTCTTGCGAGAGCAGTGCAAATCTACCAAGCTCTTAACGAGCCTAAGGTGACGTAATGATTAGCGGGTGTGACGTAAGAGAGTAGGAAAAACTGCTCTTGAACGTGTGTATGTGAGTAATGCAATGATTGATCACCTGCCCTCTGACATTGATCAGAGGAGTATTTATAGGCTTGAGATTAGGGTTTCCATTTATGGGCTGAGGCCCAATGATTACATCCATGGGCCGTCACTTTATGGTCCACAAATGGTTACGTGACGTAAGCATGTGTGCTTGCGACGTCAGGTCAACTTAAGTCAACTTAAGCGTAAACCGGACAAAAGTTAGCGTTACCGGGCAGCCAGGCCAACCGGGTAGGCTGTGCTCGGTAACGGGGCTAAGCCATGGCGGATTCCGGAGTGGAGCTCGAGAGCGGGGCGAGTTACCCCGGTAACGGGGCTGGCCACCCCGGTAATGGTGCCGCAGGTGCTCGAGAGCGGGGCAGTTTACCCCGGTAACGGGGCTGGCCACCCCGGTACCGCTCTAGGTTCAGGGCGGTTTTGCCCGGTCTTGCTCGAGAGCGGGTCATGTTACCCCGGTAACGGGGCTGACCACCCCGGTACCGCTCTGGGTTCAGGGCGGTTTGCCCGGTCTTGCTCGAGAGCGGGTCAGGTCACCTCGGTGACGGGGCTCGTTTACTCAGGCAGAGTCTGGGCTGTATCCGGGGTACTTGCCTGGGCCGTTTCCGAAGCGTTTGTTCGAGTCGTTTTCGGTTGTCGGGGCACATACCTCAATAAGGGGTATTTTGGTCTTTTCGCACTCTTCTTCCCCAAAATCAAATAAACCCTAAAATAAGCTTACACAAACACCCCTTCACACACACACACAAAATCAAATAAACCCTAAAATAAGCTTACTCATAAATTGACTTCATTTCAGAAACAACCGTCTTTTCTATCATCACCACAAAATTATGTGGTTTTAGGAGACAAGTGGCGTATGAACGGAAGTTATACACCAAATGGATTTCACCAAGGGTCATCATCAGGGTTAAAAGATCCGTATACTCGTTTGCCTTCTAGCGGGTTTGATCAACAAAATTGATAACCGGAGTGATTAACCCCACAATGAATGTAATTAAATAGAAGTGTGTGTATCGATTTCAGTATAAACAAAGTATTGAAACCGGAAGAAGAATTGAAACCGGCGGCGGCGGCAGCTTTGGTAGACGGCGGCGGCGGCAGCTTTGGTAGACGGCGGCACACATCCATTTACGCTAATTTCTGGCATTTCGATTTTGAACCTAACAGGTTCATCTGAAGCTCGGCTGGGTCCTCGTGGAACTGTTGTTTTCCTCCATGGTGCCCCAACACAATCTTTCAGTTATCAAGTTGTAATGTCTGAGGTTGTGACTCTGCTTTTTCTATCTAAATAACCTGTTCTTTCAACTATTTGATAAATAGTAATTAGTGATTTTTTTCCCTTCATATTTACATTTTAGTTGGCGAGTGCTGGTTTCCACTGTTACGCTCCAGATTGGATAGGATTTGGGTTCAGTGATAAACCACAACCACGATTTTATTTCTGATTGTGAAGAAAGATGAAGTGAAGAAGATGAAGTAGAAATTAGGTTAAAATATTAGGGATACTGCGAAATGACCAAAAATACCCCTCACGTGTTTAACACGTGAGGAACCCTAACGGTGAAATTAGACGGACATCCAAAATAGGGACGAAATCCGTAATTACTCTAAACTTTGGGACCATCCATGCAACTTTTCAAACTTAGGAACGATAACCGTAATTCCATATAAACCTTAGGGACGATCTATGTAATTTACTCTAAACCTTATAAGTTAGTTTTAAAACTTCCGTAAAACATCTTTTTATTTCTAAGCTTTTAACTCAAATAAAAGCTAAAAGTTCTTATAATCAAATAATTTTTTTTCTATTAATAGTTGGGTTCTTTTTATTATAAACAGTGTTGAGTTCTTTCGATCTTCTGACGCTAATGTGATGATAAGTTCGCGGTACAATACTTATTAAATAGCCATGATAGAAAGTGGTCTTATATATATATGATGTTCAGCTTAAAAGAACTGCATTGCTAACTTAGCGTTACGTAAATAATTTCTCAAATGACTCGACAAAACTAACTTTGCCTATCATGACAAAATTATTTCACTTTTATAAGACCCGTCCGTTAATTTAATTTGTTATTTTCTCTCTATTAATACAAATATAAAATGTCACTGGATAATAAAAAAATACACACGTTTATTTATTTATTTATTTTAAATAGAACGATTGAACAATGCCGTTCAATCCGCAACACGACCCAAAAACGGACCCATGCGTATGGCGTCTTTGAGGAAGCCTCGATAACGCAAGGGAGTGGTCTAACTTTCCCTAATTGAAGAATTCTAATTTGTTAGCTTGGTTCAAATCATTTTATAATCAACAATACTAACAAAAGTAAACCCTTTAACATTATAGTCGTAAATATTATCTTTATCCCAATTATAATTATCTTTAGGAGACAACAATCACTACAACACATTTAGAATGCCTTTCAAAAAACTGTGTAAACAATATACTTGGTCCTTTTGAGTTTGATTAAGTAAAGAAAGGGCATACGATACTTTGAATATTAATTTGATTTTTTTCCCTTTACTTCCAAGACTACCTTTGATAAAGTGGAACACGTCCTCAAAGGCCTAATAAAAACCTTTTTCATTTTATTTTCTGCGTTATCTATTAAAAAAGAAAAATGATATATTCTTCTACAAAAATCCTCCTAATAATCATAAAATCAAAAGATAAGATGATGAAAGCGAATTAGTGAATTATTCTTATAACATTAGGAGGATTATTAGAAGGGTTTTGTAAGATCATGTATCATCTCTAAAAACAATAGTCAAATGTCATTACCAATTATAACATAAATCGAGGAAATAATGTTTTTTAAAATCTTGAAGTCGAGTATAAATTGAGTTAGACTATGGGGTGTGGTAGTTTGTTTTGGGTGATGATGTGGAGTGATAGAGGTGATTTGTAGGAAAGAGAGTGTGATTTGTAGGAAAGAGAGTGTGATGATGTGGAGTGATAAAAATGGGTGGTGTGGTTGTGTGATGATGTGGAGTGATAGAGGAAAGAGAGTGTAATTTTAAAAAGTTGTATATAATTTTTTTTATATAAATGAAATTTAAAAACTTGTAATTTTATTAAAAAAAAAACAAACACACACTACAATTTATTAAAAAACATATTACGATTAAACTAAAATACGTTAAAAAAAATACAATTTAAAAAAAAAACACTTCAATCTTCATCGTTGTTTCCTCGGGGGCGGTAATACCAGACATGTTCGATCAAATCGGCTAACAGACTGTGATGGGTACCTTCGTCACGCATGTCACGTATGTTCTGTTGTTTCTCTTGAAAGCTAATCTGGACTTCTGGTTCGGTGGCATTCTCATCATAAGCTTGACAATACGCGAGACCTTTGTCTTCCAAAATCATGTTATCAAGAATTATAGCGGCGTACATCGCGTTTCTAATTTTTTCTAAACTCCAAGCTCTTGCGGGGTTTTTAATTATATGCCACTTTTTTTTCAACACTCCAAATGCCCGTTCGATGTCCTTTCTTGGAGATTCCTGGGCTTTTTTAAAATGGTTACGCTTCTCGTTTAATTCGTCTCTTTCCCTGAAAGACTTTATTAACACCGGCCATTTTGGATAAATACCGTCAACGAGGTAATACCCGTATTTGTAGGTTGTGTCGTTAACAATAAACGACTGTTCGGGAGCCGTCCCATTCACAATGTCGTTGAAAAGCGGTGACTGATCCAAGACGTTGATGTCATTATTCGCTCCAGCCATCCCAAAAAATGCATGCCATATCCACAAATCAGTAGAGGCCGTAGCCTCTAACATAATGGAAGGGTGAGCGTGATCACCCCTATGGTATTGACCATGCCAAGCCACAGGACAATTTTCCCACTCCCAATGCATACAATCCAAACTGCCTAGCATACCGGGAAAATTGTGTTTTTCATCGTGAACCATCGTAATCTGCTGTATGTCGCTCCAACTAGGACGGCGTAAATATCTCTTGCCGTATAAAGAAACCACACCTATTTCAGATATTATTACATTTTAAGTACAAATAAGTTTTAAAGTAAACTAACTAAAAATGTAAAGGTTAAAAATTTACCTTCGCAAAAGTAGGCAAGAGAGTCACGTGAAATTCTTGCGGACATTTTTAAATACTCGTCCCACATGTCACTACAAGTGCCAAAAGCAAGTTGTCGTATGGCGGAGGTACATTTCTGAATCGGTGTAAACCCAGGCCTTCCTCTACAATTTGGCCGTTGCCTAAAATACTCAAAATTGTTTTCAAAATCGTGGCATATCCTGAGAAACAGCTCCCTCCTCATTCGAAAACGACGGGTAAATTGTTCGTCGTTGTAGGTGCAACCCGGAGAAAAGTAAGATTCCATTAGTAGTGTGTTAGCTTCTTCACGGTTACGTTCTATGACGGTTCTTCTTCTAGTGATTGGTCTTTCGATATGTTGTGATGCGTAGCTAACAACGGCTCTAATCGTTTCGGCTACAATTGCATCTGCATCCGAACTTGACATTTTATAAAACTTTGTGTGTGTTTTTGTTATAAAAATTGAGAGAGAAAGAGAGATTGTTTGTGGTTTTTGTTATAAAAATGAATGGTATTTATAGAAAATTGTTAGGTTTTTAAAAAAAAAAGAGCCGTTGCTACTCGACCGTTGCAACCCTTCACCCTCTTCACGGCGTGATGCAGACAAAGCCTCGGCCTCAAATTTGCCTATAACGCCCCCACCGGTGTGGTGGAGGGCGTTGTGGGGCGTTGTGGAGGTGATGTGGCGGGCGTTGTTGCTCGTTAAACGCCCCACACCCCACAGTCTTAATATACATGGAATTTTGTGTCTCGTTTATATATTAACCTAATATTAAAAGTGCACAAGGAAATTCTATTTATCATATAGAACTGTATGAAGTTTATTTGTGCACTTTTAATATTTATTATACATTAACAAGAAGGAATTTATTTATGTAAGTATTGTTTTATTCATGTGATATATAAAAAGAGAATATGCATAATTAAATGTAGCTCGATTACCATTGTTAGTTTATAAAAATAAACGAAAACAAATCCGTTATCGATCGATCAAAATTTCGTTTATAACCTAAATTTTCTTAAGTTTCTTTAGTTGCTAATCAGCAATGTAAATCTGAATATCAATTAATGATGAGACTCGAGACTTGAAAATGACAAGAAACCAAACTAAACAAAGGGACATAGAATAAAACGTGAAGTTTAGGTCTAAGAGTCAAGATGATTGTCGTCA
The DNA here is from genome assembly GCA_910822075.1 of Senecio squalidus. NCBI lineage: Eukaryota > Viridiplantae > Streptophyta > Magnoliopsida > Asterales > Asteraceae > Senecio > Senecio squalidus. The sequence goes on from CAJVGC010000082.1 coordinate 22,887, forward strand.
AGTCAACTCGTTAGTCGTCCCGTGAAACACCAAGTACAGTTTACTCATTTTCTCACGCCACTAGCTAGATTAGAGGAGAAACATAAATTACCAATCTATCCCTCATTACAATTTTGTATCTAAAATATTTTTGTTTATAAGTTTATCAACTTATCATTTAATATCAAGACCTTTAGACTTTAGTAATTAAACATTTTTATGAGTTAATATTTCTTATCAAACAATAAAATATAGGTATCTTTATATCAATAATTTTATAGTTGTAGTCGAAGCTGAAATTTTAGTTTTCATACGTAGTAAAAATACTACAAACCAAGGTTTTTATTAAGATTTCAATCTTAATCTTAAAATCTTACAAATTTATGATCTACATATTTTGAATTATTTTTGAAATATAAGATTTTAGTAAAGAAAGTGTAGGATTTTAGTAAAACCTTGATATTTATAAATAAATTAACTTTAAAAAAAAGGGTGGCTAATTGGCAAAGACATTTAAAGGAGTATATTCAACAACCGACAACCTGTAAAGTTAAAATTAATACTGATTCAATGAAATAATATAAATCTTTATGAATAATTTATATTCGTTTCATCAAGTTCAAATATTATTACGATTAAGATTTTGTGATATCATATAAGAATGTTATTAAAACATTTGGGTAGGATCTTCCGATCCCGCTTCAATATTGATAAAATGAAAAGGAATGATAATAAAATCTCGATTTTAACAACTTTTCTGCAAAACGTAAAGAAACACATGTGTTTATGTTAGTCAAGTATTCAAGTCTTAAATCTGAGATTACTTAGTTAATATGAAGTTAATAGGTAATGTGACTAGTAAGTTTTAGAAATGAGTTACAAAGAAATAAATATGTTTTTTTTAGTAATTTCACTAGACCAAACATGGGGTCTTTGGTCCATTACCTTAGCAGTCACTCCATATAAACCAACAACCATGGTCCATTATTTTCAACAAATCCTTATAACATATATAGTGTTTGATTTTTAGCTTTCCTCTTTATAATTATTCAATTGTTATCTTGTAAACTCTTCAATGGCTAGGCCACTAATCTTTATTGAAAAGACAATATTACCCTTCCCTGGCATCGCATTTTTCGCGGTTCTACTTGGGGTCATATCCGTGTTCTCAATCGTTGGTTTTCTATGTGGTTCACATGGTGGTTTGAAAAGATCGGATACGTATAAGAGAGAAAAAAACACGTTGCACTTAGGTGACCGAAAACCGGGGTTTACTAAATTTGGAAGTGGTTTGAGTAGTAAAGCTTTATTGATGACGAAGATGATATCATGGAGGAAAGTGGACGAAGGAGGTTATGAAGATAACGATGAAGAAGCGATATGGAAACGAACAATTATTATGGGAGAACGTTGTCGTTGTTGGAGAATGTATCTGAGTACGATCGTGACCATGGATCGGATTCAGAGTCCAATTAGGAATGTAGTCCTAATTAGATAAGGAAACTATAATAATTATCTTATTGTGTTAGGATTAGATAATTATGGTAATTAGTATCCTAGTTTTATACAAACATGTTGGTTTAGTATAAATATACCATGTAGGGTAAGGATTTAATTATCACCTCTCATATTTGTAATTGAAGTTTTTTGAGTTAGATTTTCTTCAATAAAAGAGTCTTTGCGAGTTAGGCAAATATTCTGTGTTTTACAATTCGTCTGTTTGTGTTTGGGTGTCAATAATCAAAGCCAAAATCTGAATTGTACCTCAATTGGTATCAGAGCCACGGTTCGTGGTTCTTCTGAGGTGATCAATTACAAGATTTTTCCGAATTTTCGGCCAGACTTGCGCAGCTGTGGGAAAAACACGATCCTGAGTTGGTTAACCGTTGGATCGTCACGAAATTTGGTTTGTGGGTTCCCAACACATATATCTACAATCTGACCGAAGGAGTTTTCGATCAGATTTGTGGAACAAAAGATATAAGCTGTCGAAGTTGGCTGTAGAAATAGGTAAAAGGCTGAAAAATCAGCAAGTTCAAGGCATCGAGTTTCAGCAAGTCCATGTTATCTTCGAGGCTAGTTTAAGCAGATCCGAAGACAAAAATGGGTGGCAAGGATGGTGATAATGAGCAAGTAATTGTCGAGTACATCTCTGGTGATAAACAACGAGCTGACCCATTGACTAAAGCATTAGCTCGAGTGAAGTTTGCAGAGATGAGAACGTTGCTTGGTGTGAAAGATCTCTCCATCGCTACTCAGAAATTCAGGGGTGATTGTTGGAGAATGTATCTGAGTACGATCGTGACCATGGATCGGATTCAGAGTCCAATTAGGAATATAGTCCTAATTAGATAAGGAAACTATAATAATTATCTTATTGTGTTAGGATTTATTAATTATGGTAATTAGTATCCTAGTTTTATACAAACATGTTGGTTTAGTATAAATATACCATGTAGGGTAAGGATTTAATTATCACCTCTCATATTTGTAATTGAAGTTTTTTGAGTTAGATTTTCTTCAATAAAAGAGTCTTTGCGAGTTAGGCAAATATTCTGTGTTTTACAATTCGTCTGTTTGTGTTTGGGTGTCAATAATCAAAGCCAAAATCTGAATTGTACCTCAGTCGTCCTCTCGAGTTTTCGGGGAAGATTTCGTACGATGAGAATGGAAATTCTATCGTTGAAAGTCCTCGTAAACATGTTGTTTCGGGTGGTGATAACGTTGATGGTTTGTCAAAAACATGAATTTCTAATATGAGAATTATGAGAATTAATATTTCTTAGTTAAAGCTTGTTCGTTTTATTGGATTTTTAGTGGTTTAGCTGTTTGACTAAATAAATTTGTTTTGTTGTTCTTTGATTTTGAAGAGTGAATTTTGATTGTTTGTGTTGAAGTACGATCAATGTAACTAACTTTGAAAAAAGACTAAATTCGATAATTGGATTATAGACCATTCGTGTAATTAACTCTATTAAGTTAATGTGATTTATGTTAAAGATTCATATGAGCTATAAAATTTATTCACTGGACTACCACAACAGAAGCCAAAATACGAAAATATCACAAAACAAGAATTTAATCAGCATAAATCTATTAAAGGAAGGATTGGAACATATGTCAAAAGAGGGATTCATTCTTGAGGTATACAATTTAATTCTCAACGGGTGTATTTATGTCAGTGACTGTCATGATCAATATTGTTATGTAAACACAACAACATTTTGAATAAATATCTTGATCTATTAAAGAAGTTTAGCAGCGGATATAAACATTTTGATATTACAAGTTTATTGATTAAACGAATATTGTTTATAATGAACAAGAAGAATAACGAATATCAATTATAAGTCTCAATATATTAATCATTAATGATCGACTAATATACGTGTTTTTCATAATACAATAATCTATGTATATATATATATATATATATATATATATATATATATATATATATATATATAGACCTTGAGGCTAACCTAACAAATCTATGACACGACTTAACAATTACAATTGTAATATAACTACAATTGTTACAAATAAGGAAATGATAATTACAAATTTATTCTACATTTATCTGCTATCGATTTACTTATTGCATTACAATTGATTAACGAGTTTCCGCCTCTTAATCAATTGGATTAACCTTGTTGATCTTGAATACCAGGACCTACAAATTGGTATCAAAGCAAACGTATTGTTTGATCTCTATCGAGAATCGGTTCAAGGTTAATTCCGAGTAATCGATTTCTGGCAATTTTGTTTTAGGGATTCGCCTGAATTAGGGTTTACTGAAGAATTAGGGTTTTTAGTAATTTGGTGGCCTAGTTCGTGAGGAATTGGGGTTTTTGGAAACTGACGACCTAGTTCGTGAAGAATTAGGTTTTTGAGTTCGTCACCAAGCTTGTTAGTGGATATACTTAGATTTTGATAACTCAAAGTTCAGGGTTTACTTAAGTTTGTTGAGCTATATAAACTTTAAGTTCGGCGAACATTAAACTGTTTGTTGACTTTTTTAAGTTCGTGGACTATTAAACAGTTAGAGGATTAAAATAATTTAAATTCGTTCGTGGATTCAAGTTCGTTCGTGGATTCAATTACTCACTCTTATCCGTTAACCACGTTCGCAACTAAGTTCGTAACTGTTAAAGTTCGTGCTAAAGTTTGTGATCAAGTTCGTCAAACCAGTTCATTCGTGATCAAGTTCGCTTACAAGTTCGTTCGTGATCAAGTCCGTCTTCAAGTTCGTAATGGGATCAAAAGAGTCTTTAAACATTCCTCCCAAGTTGCTCAATGCTTCAACCTACTATGACGAGGTTGATAAGTTTGAATCCTTCTGCAGATATAACGATATACAAATGTGGCTTTGCATACAATCTGAATATGTACATCCAACTGTTACAATCGAGGGAGAAGTACGAAAAAGTCCTATCAACACCTTGTTTGCTGACCATAGAAAGGTGTTCGATTCTGAGAATAGAGCATGGGTAAGCTTGAAGATGTCCCTTCCCACCGAAATGCTTAATCTTACTAGGACTTATAAATCAGCAATTCGCCCTTTGGAAAAGCAATAGAGAAAAAGTATGCTGGTACTACCAAACAAAAGAAGAATAAAGGCAACATGCTCAAACGGGCGCCATTTTCAAAGCTGCAGCTACAGAAACTTTAGAGGATACAATCAACAGATTCTATCATCTACTAGCATAATTGGAAAATCACGCGATAGATGTCGAAGATGAGAAGAGGGAAAGATTTTTGGAATCTTCGCCAAAGCGATGAGAAGTGAACGTAAAACTCATGAAAGATGAGATTGAGGAGGAGGAAGATGAGGCTGAAGATCAGTTGACCCTGGTGAAAATTATTGAGAAACTGCGAGGTTATGACTTAACCAACTCAACTACCGATGCAACACCGGAATACGCCCATAATCCAACTCTTTATTATGGGAAAATTCCAACCGGATTAGTCAATAGTCAATTCGACTTGAAATTGTTAAGTCGTTCATAACTGTTTAGTTAAAGTAAGAATTGCTTTTGGACCGAACCATCTAGTTTCTTTTTGGCCCGAACCATCTAGTTTCTTTTTGAAATTGTTAAGTCGTTCATAACTGTTTAGTTAAAGTAAGAATTGCTTTTGGTCGTTCATAACTGAAAGTCCTCGTAAACATGTTGTTTCGGGTGGTGATAACGTTGATGGTTTGTCAAAAACATGAATTTCTTGTAATATATAAGACAACTTTTCACGAGTTTGCTGGTTTCGTTTGGGAATTATGAGAATTAATATTTCTTAATTAAAGCTTGTTCGTTTTATTGGATTTTTAGTGGTTTAGCTGTTTGACTAAATAAATTTGTATTGTTGTTCTTTGAGTTTGAAGAGTGAATTTTGATTGTATGTGTTGAAGTACGATCAATGCAAGTAAGTTTGGAAAAAGACTAAATTCGAGAATTGGATAATAGACCATTCGTGTAATTAATTCTATTAAGTTAATGTGATTTATATTAAAGATTCATATGAGCTATAAAATTTATTCACTGGACTACTACACCACAAGCCAAAATACAAAAATATCACAAAACAAGATTTTAATCAGCATAAATCTAGTAAAGGAAGGATTGTAGTACTGCCTAATGCTTTAAGTTAGAGGTTGTAGTTTCAGCTCATTTATTTGTAATCGGGTTGATTTGGATTAAGTTTTATCTCTAACGGGTCAAATGGGTAAAAACATTTCACTCAAATGATAAAACATATTCAAAGAGGTGGATTAAAAAATGTTGGTTCCCGTGCCCATTTTGCTACCTCAAAACTTTATTTTTTGTGAAAATTTTCTAGTTTATACGATTGTCACTACGCCAAAATTCACCTTTCGGGACAAACACTTTTTCGGGACTACGGAAATCCGTCCCGAAAAGTCCACTACACGACAAAAAATGGGTTTTTTTGCCAAAAAGTTTGACCAAAATCTATAGGGACAACGCCATGGTTTATCGGGACAACATGTAGTCCCGAAAACTTCACTACGTGACAAAAAAGGAGTCTTATGTTTTTTTTAGTTTTGACTACTATTTATAGGGACTACATGTAGTCCCTAAAAAACCAAGACGAAAAAAAGTTGGAGGGAAAACTTGGCGCTCAAACTTTAAGGGACTACAAGCTGTCCCGATAAATGTTTTGGAGTTCAAAACTTCAGGGGACTACCAATCTGTCCCGATAAACAACTATTAGGGACCACGTGCGTTGTCCCTAAAACTTCACTAGATGACAAAACATTATGCTACATATTTATCGGGACTACATGATGTCCCGATAAATGTTTTGGAGTTCAAAACTTCAGGGGACTACCAATCTGTCCCGATAAACAACTATTAGGGACCACGTGCGTTGTCCCTAAAACTTCACTAGATGACAAAACATTAGGCTACACATTTATCGGGACTACAGGCTGTCCCGATAAATGTTTTGGAGTTCAAACCTTCAGGGGACTACCAATCTGTCCCGATAAACAGCTATTAGGGACTACGTGCGTTGTCCCTAAAACTTCATTAGATGACAAAACATTACGCTACATATTTATCGGGACTACATGGTGTCCCGATAAATGTTTTGGAGATCAAAACTTCTGGGGACTACATATCTGTCCCGATAAACAACTATTAGGGACTACAAAGTTTGTCCCTAAAACTTCACTATATGACAAAACATTATGCTACATATTTATCGGGACTACATGTTGTCCCGATAAATGTTTTGGAGATCAAAACTTCTGGGGACTACCTATCTGTCCCGATAAACAACTATTAGGGACTACCAAAGTTGTCCCTAAAACTTCACTATATGACAAAACATTAGGCTACCTATTTATCGGGACTACATGCTGTCCCGATAAATGTTTTGGTTTACAAAACTTCTGGGGACTACATATCTGTCCTGATAAACAACTATTAGGGATTACAAACGTTGTCTCTAAAACTTCACTAGATGACAAAACATTAGGCTACATATTTCTCGGGACGACATTGTTGTCCCTAAAAACTTATCCTTAGTGAAAAAATGGAGGGAAAAGTTGCCGCCTAAACTGAATTTTTAGGGGGACTACATGTGTAGTCCCTAAAAGGTTATGACCTAAAAATGAAATGTCTAAATACTTTATGCGACGACATGTAGTCGCTAAAACCCCTAAAATGTAGTCGCAAAAAGTTGTAGTCCCTAAAACCCCTAAAATGTAGTCCCAAAAAGTTTATCTTTATATACATCAACACCACCACATCCAATTATTATTCAAATGGAGTGCTCATGTGGAGGTGGATATGTAGTGGTGAGACGATCACATCGACAAGGAAGCTTCGGTAGACTTTACTATGCGTGTCCCGATTCAAAGGTTAACAAACAACTTCTTTTTTATATATGCCGTATATAATTAATTAATCTTTACAAATGACATTCTTTATAATTATTTTAATGGTTTACAGCCTTTTGAAAACGACTACGGGTGTGGATATTTTGCTTGGAAGGATTCATCTTCGAGAAATACAACACCTTCAGATTCATCTTCGTGTGCAAGTTCTTCTTCAGGATCCTCTAGAGCTACACTTAGTCCGAAAAACAAAAAGTGCTCAAACTGCAAGCTGTTAAAATTGAAGATAAAGGCAATGGAGGCAAGACAAGCCATGGAGAATAATCCCGATGTGAGTCAGCTGCAATACTTCATGAGCTTTTAAATGAAATGGACAATCTTCGTGTGTAGTAGTAGTTAGTTAGGTTAAATGTGCTAGAATAAAGGAGATTGAGGGGATGCCCCGATTTCCATGTTTTAACCATTTTAGGATGTAACGGTTTATGTTTTTGTCTTTTATTTTAATAAAATTTCTTATGTTTATGGATATGTATGGCAATAAACACACCTTAAAGCAACGTAGGTAAACACACTACAACGTAGGTAAACACACCTTAAAGCAACGTAGGTAAACACACCTTAAAGCAACGTAGGTAAATTTCTTATGTTTATGTATATATAACGGTTTATGTTTTTGTCTTTTACATTGAAGACCCTTCTAGATCACATCATTGGAAGGTTGTCCAAGATGTCAATAATCAAAAGATTTGGGATAACGACGTCATTGTAGATGCAGATGTTGTTCATGACAGCTACTCATCTGACGTTGAATTGACAACTAATCTAGAAGATTGACCGGAGCCGGTCCATCAACTGAAGTTTCTTTTATTCCTCCTCCTCACCGCTATGATGAAGACTTTATTGATGATGATGTTGAATATGATGCTGTTCATCTTATTAGTAGTGATGAAGATGATGGGGATTCAGATTAATATGAAATTTTATTTGTTTTTAGCATTATGTTTAGCTGTTGTCGGTTATGTTTGGGTACTTGTATTCTCTTATTTTGAACATTATTTTGTAGGTACTTGTATTTTCTATTTATGAATTTACTTGTTATCAACTTGTTACACTTATGTCCCGGTTGTGAACTTTCCGAGTCTGTTTGTAATTGCCCCTGTTCAGTCAGTATATATGTGTTATAATGCAGAGGATGGCAATGGTTGTGAGAGAAGATGGAGTGGTTGCTACAGAGGATAACCCAGTCGATGAGATAGAGGAATGGCAGCCTCACACCGTAGTAAAGAGTAAGCAATTACCCCTGTTTTTTTGTGTTTAACTTTTATTCGATTGCACAACTGTTATATTTTACTTTAACTTTTATTCGATTGCACAACTGTTTTCATTTACAGATTGTCAGGGGAGAAAAAAAGGTTCCGGCGCTGCACTCCATAAAAAATTCGAGAATGGTGGGAAGGAAAAGCTACCAATCGCCTTTGACCTTAATGATCAAAGGACTGCTAAGCCAACAGGTCCAAATCGTCGACATTTCTCGGGCTTGATTGGGAACGAGATTGAAAAATCAGTTCCGTTCTGTTACGACTCGTGGGATTTGGTACCTGATAAATACAAGGGAACTATATGGCCTCAAATCAATGTAGTGTTTTATTCTTAATTCTACTCTATCTGTTAAAATTATAAGCATTAGTCATTACTAACTTAATTTTTTGAATTGTAGACGTACTTTGATATGAAGCCACATTTGTCGGGCCCAAATGCTAAACAAATTATGGCAGGCATGGAACTTCAGTTAAAAGGCCAATACAGAAACCGAAAAAACAAATTTAAGGAAGAAGTGTTTGTGAAGCGTGGTGGGTATGAGCAGCCACAGAAGATACGGAACTTTCCTCCGCCGGGCAAGTCTTTGGCCCAATGGCACGAGTTATGTGATCATTTCACTTCACAGAAGCATGTGGCCAGTTCTGCGAAGAACAAGGTTAACAGAACGAAGTTGCAAGAGTGTTCAACTCAAGGGAGTAAATCATACGCGGCTAGCAGACACGAGGAGGTAAGTTGTGATTTGTTTATTTCCTAACCTATTGTTTAATATATATCAATATTATTATAACTTGTTTAACTTGTGTTCAGTGGGAGAGCACGGGTTTATTTCCTGATCTTATCGAGCACTACAAGAAAACTCATCAAAAGGAGGGAAAGTGGGTCAAGCAGTGTTTTGAAACCAAATACGTAAGTAATTCATTCTAATTTTTTACAGCAACTATAAATTAAGACAATTATGCCCCTGTTTTCAATTACCCCTGTTTTCAATTACAGCAACTACCCCTGCATTCTAATTTTCAATTACCCCTGTTTTTATGTGTATGACAATTATGCCCCTGTTTGCAACTACCCCTGCATTTGAGTGTTATCAGCCTGTTTTACCCCTGTTCAATTATCAGCCTTTGTCCCAATTATCAGCCTTTTGTCCCATCAGAATCTTATCTTACAGCCTTTAATTTGTTTCTTTTATCAGCCTTATCAATATTCCCTGTTCAATTATCAGCCTTTGTCCAATCTTATCTTATCACCCTTTACAAAATTTCAATTATAAATACATGCTTCTATCTTCAATTTTAAATCACAACATTTTGATTTTTATAGATTGAAAACTTTCCTCCGGAATGGGGGAAGGAGATTTTTAATGATTTTTGAATCTGATGAACAAGTCAAAGACACAAACCTCCCCGAAACAAATTGTTCTCGGTGATGTATGTGTTTTTGAAATTGTTTATTTAGATTCAAAATTTATTCAAAATCTCCATCTTCCATTCGTGGGGAAAGATTTCATTCTATAAACATCGACATTTGAAATGAAAATGGTTAGATTTTTATAGATTGAAAACTTTCCCAAAGAATGGGTGATGGAGATTTTTAATAATTTTTGAATCTAATGAACAAGTCAAAGACACAAACCTCCCCGAAACAAATTGTTCTCGGTGATGTATGTGTTTTTGAAATTGTTTATTTAGATTCAAAATTTATTCAAAATCTCCATCTCCTGTTCTTTGGGAAAGATTTCATTCTATAAAAATCGACATGTTGTCACGAGTTAGCACGGGTTAAATGGTTAGCTTTATTTACAGGTTCAATAGTTATTGTTTGAAAATTGTGACTTTAATTCCTTATGTTGTGACTACAGCTGAAGATGGTAAAGCTGAAGGCGAGTCAAGAGGGTTTAGAGGAGAAGTTGACCGATGATGCCATTATGGACAAAGTCTTGGGATCAAGCCGAGGTTTTAAACCTGGACGAGGTAGGAAACTGCCGAAGACTTCTTCTTCTTCTTCTGTATGCAACTACTCGCCCTCTCCCGAACCATTGGTATCCAAATCTGCATTAAGGAAGTTTGTGGAGGCGCATAACCAGCAAATGAAACATTTGCATGAACAATTGGCCGATAAAAACATTGATTTCACATTGCCTGATCCTATCGACCCCAACACCATTTTGGAAGAGGATGAAGGTGAGGATGCAGCTGCGGTTGAAGCAGCGGAAGTTGAGGATGGAGCAGAGGATGAAGATTCTTCTGAAGTTTAAAGGAGTCGCTGCCGGGTTCGATTTTTATAAAACTTTATGTTGTGTTAATTCATACTTTATCTCGTTTGTGGACAAATTTTAATTCGTTGTTTTATATATGGGTATTTGTAGTACGTTTGATTGTTTTGTTTGCACGGGTTTATTATTCGTAAAAATGGGTAATTAAATACCTGGGAAAGTGCCGAAAAACAAGCCGATACGTTTTAGCTCACTGCTACTTTTAGGGACTAAATGTTGTCCCGAAAACATTCTAAAGAAATATATTGTCAGGACTACTAGGGACTATGTGTAGTCGCTAAAAGTAAATAGATATCGGGACAACATGTTGTCCCTAAAACCTATTTTTTTTTTTAAAAAGTGACATGGTCTATTGGGACTACATTTTGTCCCTAAAAGTGCATCCCGATAGATTTTAACAAAACTTGTTGCGACAGAATGTACTCCCGAAAACTATGTCTCCAAAGGTTTAGTCCAAATGTTTTGCGACAACATGTAGTCCCAAAAACATTGTCCCTATAAATTTGGCCAAAACTTTTAGGGATTACATGTAGTCCCGAAAACCCTGTCCTTATAAGTTTCGAAAAAATCTTTTACGGCAACATGTAGTCCCGAAAACATGGTCCCTATAAATTTGGCCAAAACTTTTAGGGATTACATGTAGTCCCGAAAACCCTGTCCTTATAAGTTTCGAAATAATCTTTTGGGACTACGTTGTAGTCCCAAAAGCTATTTCGATCGACCTTTCGAACAGTTTCAAGGGACATAGAGTAGTCCCGAAAGATATCGTCCCACATTAAAAAACGACGACGTGGCCGGTCAACGCGCCGTCCCTAAAAGTCAAAATCTCGTCCCCGCAACCTATTGCGACGGAGCAGTCGCGACTACGCTTCTGGGGACTACATGTCGTCCCGATAGGGTTTTCGGGACTACAATCGGGGTTTTTCGGGACGACATTCGTAGTCCCTAAAGCCCAATTTTGGCGTAGTGTGTGTGTATTATTTATAGATGGTACACATCAATGGTTGGAAAGAAATCAAGTTTGAAAAGCCTGATATTAAAACTACTGAATTTGTTCAAGGTCAAACATGTCGATGGGGGATTGCATGGTCTTTTATTCCTCCAACCAAGAAGATAATTTCATCTCATGTGGCCTCAAAGAATGTCCTCACTTTCATGTTTGAGGTCAGCAAACGTGAAAAAAATACAAATATCTAATTTTCTTCTCATATACGTAATATGTAATTAATATTATACTTTTTTCATACTATAGGGAATTCAACGTCAATTCAGTGCATTTCATGTTCTGCAATCAGTTGATTCCTTCTTTAAAGCGGGTGCCACATCCTGTAAATTAAATGCTTCTTCGTTTTATGTTGATGTATGCTCAAATGATTTGCAATTCCGTGTAACGGTAAAAATGCTATTCTTAGTTATTGATTATATTCTGCTGTATTGCTTCTTGTTGCCAGAACTAATTTGTGATTATATTTCTTTGCCTTTTTAGGTATTTGAGCAGATTCCAGGCACTCTTTTAATAAGAGGATCTTTGAAACGTAGAGAAAACTCCGTGCCAGGTTTTCCCTTGTTCTTGAGTTATGTGTTATTTAGAGTCTTTGACGCTTGTACTAATAACATGATAAATATCAACACTATAGGTGGCAAGATGGGTGTGTCGGGCAGGTTGAATAAAGGGTTAAATGGGTTATTCTTAGGGTTGATACAGCTTGTCTTTTTAGTAAAGGTCGACTCTGAAATCGCAAATTATATTATTTGAATAAAATGTTTTTGGAGGTTATATTGGTTAGAAATATACCTTCAACGACTTTTGACCAATTATTAGCTATTTTATTTATTAACTTTACACTCTTGAGTCCTTTGATATAAAACATAATCCATACTGACCCATACATGTAAATGGGTCTAATTTGCCACCTCTAACTACGAGTAAAAGTAAAAAGTAACATGCATATGCATGCATGTAATCAGCTAATATATCTTTAATTTGATTCTGAATAAAGTTTTACAAAAAAAATGCAGTTTAGTACTGTGCTAGTATTATAGAGCCAAAGTACGAGATCTTTAATGCATTTTAAAAATTTATTGAAATCAAAATAAAGAAATTTATTATTGAACTGTAAAAAGCATGTAAATCTTTGACAGTATTGGTTGATGAAATTCATTATCGAGCTCTTTTTAGTTTTTATGTTATTTTACTGCAGGATTACTTTCTTCGATTTTCCTGCAATTGGAGGATGCTTCGAGAAAAGAATTTTGCCCGGAAAAGGTTTCTATGCATACCTCACACTCGAATCACGCATAATTTTAATTTTTAACATCTTTTTATATACCAACTTTTACTCTTTGAACAATTCCGTACTCATAAATAGAAATTTTTTCACTATGGTTTTTCTGTATTAACTTATGGATGGGCGACGCAGGTAGTGTTTTTTCTCTGAGGGGTCAATTGGTACAAAAAAATAGCTTAAAAGGAAACATGTTAAATGGGTTGATACTCACTAAAAGTGTATCCAGATATTTATATAAAAACTGCAATGTCCGGTAATTTTTCGTTTTCATGCAATCTCTTTGATTCTTGTCCAAGTAAGCCCAACACAAGCATCTACAAAATCCTCGCTAATAAAATCTATAGAAAAAATTTGCAACCGATTGGCACATTTATGTGAAAAACATTGTGCTATAAACAATCTTCCATACTTATGAATCCGGTTTGTAACCGCATTGACACACACAACCGGGTTATCAGCCTGCGGCGTTACAGTATTTTCCACTTTGTAAAAGTATTTTCGAGAAGTAACAGGCTGTTTTGCTGACTTCCAAACACATATAATCCTTTTTGGTAAGATTTCTGCTATTGTTTTATCAAAAACACAATCATCTTGATGTATCAACAACTCACCGAGCTGGTCCCACAAGTATTTCTCAAACCCTGGCGGATCCTTTTGGCCATACTCGGTTTGAATCTCCAGAATTAGAATTTCCGACGCGGTTTCAGAAATGAACTTCTTCACGTCTTCTATAACGACATCAATACCATATGTTGTCAATATCCCATGACATACATTCCCGTTCTCCTCGACCCTAATATCAAGGACTCGTGCCCCACGTACAAGTTGTTGGTAACATATATCTGATAAAGATATCTGACATTGAGCAAACGGGCTGGTTAAGACGATGATTCCAATCTTGTTAGTGGCGGAATTGTGGGTCCCAGGCCACACGATTTTGTTGATATGAAGTTTCTCGGAGTTGAGACAAGACATCCGGTTTTTGCGGTCAACTGGATGCCAATCGGCATCCAGGGTACTCGCATCCACATCTTTCTTGGAGTTTATTTAATCGTCTCTTCTCGGAAATGACTTTTTTTGTCGTTCGATCTGTTTACACAATTGAGCTCCCATTACCGAGGATGAAAATATGCACGAAAACGGAAAGGTTCATAAACATACTACTTATGGAGTGATATACATTCTTTTTATAAATGTTTATTAAAAAAAGAATTATTTTTTGATAATGTTGATATTGTTTTGAGTTGAAATTAATTTTTATTGGTCGGGAGATAAAACCTATTTATGTGTAAATCTATGGTTGGTAATTCTAGAATATGTCAAATTTCCGATTTTAAAGATAAACGGTAATAGATTGATGTAGGATTAATCTCGATCATACTTCGAAGATTAAAGTTTAGTGTCAAAAGTGTAATTATTAGATGTTTAAGGTAGTTTAGTGTAAACCCGAAAGGATACACTGGTTGAACAATGGTCACGGCGGAATTAAACCACCAACCGACACCACCTTTCGAATGAACAATCACATCGGTTCATTAACACCGGTTGATTTAGTATAAATAGGAATTCATGTAATCACAATTATACGATCAGATTTATCAGTTATATATCAATTCAATCGATTTCTCGGTTTATTAAACTTTCGTTTTAATTATTTTCGATTCTGTTTTAAAACCTTAAAACCAACAATTGGTATCAGAGCTTTTGGTTAATTAAACCGAAAGTTCTCATCATCTACCTTTTATTCGGATATCTGATTCAACAGAAGAACATCAGTGGGGTGTTGTTTGAATCATTAGATACCCAGGGCAATCGAAAAGCAGGGGGCTTTTCTTCACCATCTGGCACCAAAAAGAAAAAAAAGGAAGAACATACCGGAGATTGAAATCGGCACCAGAAGATTCAACAGAAGAACACCAGGACGGCGTTGTTTGAATCATCGGGAGAAACCCTAGGCGACCGATTAAACAGGCCGGTAAAGAAGAAGAACATATCTGAACCACCGGAGAATTTAACCGGAGAAATTGAACGGTTAGAACAACCGTCAGACAATACACGAAAAGCAGAAGGCATCGCGTCGAGTAAATCGAGATTAGGAGAATCTTTATCAAAGGTATTCTGATTAATCAAGATCAAGCGGAGTAACCGCCAAGAATTAGATCGCAAAGGACCGTCGATCAAAACCAGAAAACACACACAAAGGTGTACGCAGACTTTTTCCCAAAATCTCTATTTCCTTTATTATTATATACAATAACATCTTTTTAAAGATTTAGTTTATAATAATAAAATTATATTAATTTATTAAGCCTTATTATTGATAAATATACTACTAACTTTTATAATTTATAATAAATAAAGGACTTTTTATTATAAAAGTTATTAACAAATAAAGATTTTTGTTATTAAATAAAGTTTTATTATTAAAGGCTTATTATTTTTTTTAGAAAAATAATTTTTGTTAAAAGAGCTTATTTTTAAATAAATAGAGATTTTATTTTAAGAAGACTTAGACAAAAGCCTATTCTTAAAATGCCCGGAAACGACGATAACAAGTTAGAAGTAAGTACTTCTAAAATTAAAGAAATTGGGTCCAGAACCCACTTTCAATGTCCTATATTAAAAGGGGCAAACTATACAACTTGGTTAATACGGATGCAAGTCATATTAGAAGCAAATGGACAATGGGAAATGATCGTACCACAATTAACAACTGAAGTCGATGCGAAGAAAGACAAAACCGATGTCGCCTATATCTACCAGACATTACCAGAAGATCAACTACTACTTATATCAAAATACAAAACTGCAAAGGCAGTTTGGGACGCTTTGAAGACAAGACATATCGGAGAAAACCGAGTCCAACAAGCAAAGCAGCAAACACTCAAGTCTGAATTTGAGATGTTACAAATGAAAGAAAATGAATCAGTTGATTCATTCACTGCAAAATTAACGAGTATTGTAAATAAAGCAGCAAGCCTCGGATTGACATATGAAGATCCCGTTCTAGTACGAAAGTTATTGAATGCCGTACCCGACAGATTCCTTCAGATCGTCGCATCCATTGAACAATACTCAGACTTAGACGAAATGTCACTAGACGAAGCAATCGGAAGATTGAAGACCTTCGAGGAAAGAATCAAGTGTAAAAAGGAAAGACTTGATAACAGTCAAGAACTGATGTTTACTCAACATGAAGGTCGATGCCAACCTTTTAGAGGACGTGGTCGTGGAAGATTTAACCACTCAGGAGGCCGAGAGAATAACAACTTTAGATCAGAAAGATCAGAAAGAAAAGACTGGGAACCTTCACAAGATAGTTTCAATAATGAAACTAATAACAATACAAAGAAGCATACTCATGATAAGAACCATATACAATGCTTCACATGCAAGGAGTTTGGACATTATTCAACTAGATGTCCACAGAAGAATCAAGACACAGAACATTCAAACCTCATTGAAGAAGATTTAGAGCCAACATTACTTATGGCAGCTATTGAAGAACGCCAAGAAGTATTCTTAGGTGAGAAGAATTTCACAATAGCAAGCACGAATACTACAGATGATGAAAGTACAGGGTACTTAGACAACGGCACGAGCAAATCAAATGACAGGAGTCAAGAACCTTCTTCAGCATGATCAAGATTAAGGGGGTGAATGTAGGATTAATCTCGACCATACTTCGAAGATTAAAGTTTAGTGTCAAAAGTGTAATTATTAGATGTTTAAGGTAGTTTAGTGTAAACCCGAAAGGATACACTGGTTGAACAAAGGTCACGGTGGAATTAAACCACCAACCGACACCACCTTTCGAATGAACAATCACATCGGTTCATTAACACCGGTTGATTTAGTATAAATAGGAATTCATGTAATCACATTGTACGATCAGATTTATCAGTTATATATCAATTCAATCGATTTCTCGGTTTATAAAACTTTCGTTTTAATTATTTTCGATTCTGTTTTAAAACCTTAAAACTAACAATTAATACCTCGAAAATAAAGATAAACGGTAATAGATTAATACCTCGAAAATACGGGATGTCACAGGTAGGTTGGAGAAAGAGGGATACACCGCAGTGATACAAGATGTGGGTTCCATTACGGTTATGTATAAAACAAGGACAAGGAGTTATGTATACTCTTTGGACGGTTGTGTGGAAGTTGGTGCTACAGATTATGTGGAACATGTCGAGTTTGAGGCGGAATCACCGAGCGATAAAGGTGAATTGATCGAGGGTCATCACGAAGCTGAGGTAGGTCAGGAGAGTAGTGATGAAAAGGAAGGTGAAGAAACTCTGGAACATAATTTGGGGATAAATGGTAAACCGTTGTGGTTTAGGTATCCAAAGATAGCATCAAAGGAACACACGTGTAACGCCCCGATCTTACCAAGCATACAAAATGACATCGAAAGGAACTTAAAAGGCAAAAGGGCGTTAAACTTATGCAAAAGCAAACCGAATATTCAAAAGACAAATTTCCAAAATGAGGTACTAAAAGATAATAATATTCTAAAGGAAGCGTTCTAAATCCTTAATCTCTCTACGCTCGGCCCCATTCCCAAGAGCACATTGAATACCTGCCGTTTAAGAAAGAAAGAAAAAGAAAACGGCTGAGCGAATGCTCAGTGAACAGATATATACAAATAACACGGAATAGGTATGACATGCATAATAAGTAAATACAAAACTTATTTAAAAATACAAAGTTGCAAGACAAAACTTATTTTCAAACCAAACTTATTTTCAAAGCAAAATACAAATATGTAATATATCCACAACACCCAACGACAAATATATCAAAGTAATACCAACATATATCCACATATTAGAAAACCAAATTTCGTAAAATAATGCACTAAGAGTCAAACAAATAGGTAACAAATATCAAATGAAATACTAGGGTAACACATACCACTAGTCTTTCCAAAAGGTGCAAACGTTTCGTATGACACTACGATAAACGTCCACCATCAAACACACAAAGTTCCTAGGATCGATCCATACGCCTTTTATAACAAATAATACTTAGCGCACCTTACCACAATCCGGGTAAACAAAAAGAGACGCCGTAGATATAGCAAAATACACCGCTACGGTCGATGCCACATTATTGGTGTCACAATAACGCGCCCATGGGACCTCCATGGATAGGTTACTTTTAGGCATATCTTACGAAACCGTTTTAATCGACTTATATATTACAAATTTCAAAATACTTTTACAAATTTTCAAAGTGATTAATAGACTCCAAAATATGTTTAAAAAGTTATTTATAAAGTACGTAAAGTAGCTTAACCATAAACATAAAATATTATATAATGTGACATTTTATTTATTTTGAAAATCACGTGTCTACCCAACCGTTCGTTCTAATCTTGTCACGAGTCACCATGACAACATTATCAATCTATTTACGATATAATAACTTAAAGAGTTCTTATCGGGACATGTAAAGCCACACGGAATGAGTGACACTTTAAAAGAATCACCGTTCCAATTACCACAATCAAACATGTTCTTTACCGAGTTGTTTTGGGACTTTTCGAGGACTGTTTCGGGACGTTATCGGGGCTGTTTTAGGGGCTGTTCGGGGACTGTTTCGGGAGTGATTCAGACCTATCTTGATACTGTTTAGGGGCTGTTTTAGTGGGTTTTCGAGACATGGTTTTTGACACAAAAAATACTTTTAGTTTACTCATTTTTAAATCTACACATGATCAAAAATTCTCGTTAGTACACCAAATGATCAATATAAAGTAATATGATTTCAAAACAAAACTTAAACAAACTTTTATGCACACATACATGTCATACCAATAATATTTCAAATCATTCAACAAGATTTTCAAAGAGACTTATAGGAAATTTGTACAAACGGTCAAAAGATACACATATGATAAGAAGAAGGAATTCGTACCAATAATCAAAGGAAACATGTATTTAAAGAAATAGGAAATCAATAAGGATATGTACGAATCGAAAGAAAGATTAAGATACACATTTAAAGATCATTTTACAAACAATTGATGTTTATTAAGAGATAAAATATTCGTACAAATGATTAAAAGAAACACATATAAGAAGAATTAAGAATCATTATATATCAAAATAAAGACGTATCGAATGAAGTAAGAATCAATATAATAACTTATGAATCAAACTGAGGAAAATAAGATATCGAATGAGCACGAACGAAATGAATACTAAAAAGAAAACTAAGAATATTCATAGAATCAAAATAATCAATATCACAAATAATCAATCGAACGAAGACAACAAATATACATATAAATGTATCGAAAATTCGTAACAATAATCACAATAATAATCAATCGAAAGATGACACCAAATATACATATAATGTATAGAATATCCGTACCTTATTTCCAAACAAAATAATTCCAAAAACGAAAGAACCATCAAACGAATGCGATCAACGAACCAAATCTAACATATAGAAAAGTATGAGCACAAAACACATTCAAATAGGTAGTATGTGATGTGTAAAATCTAGTCTTAAAATTAACCTACTATTTAACGCAATTACACACTTCTAGGCAGTGGACCTATCCGTATATAATATAGTTTAAAGCAAGTAAATGTTCGTTCGCAGGGACTAATTTGTTTTAAATTCCGAATTAATAATACTGAGTATTTTTGGGGGTTTTTTTTATCGTAACACGAGATTGCAAGTAATTAAGAAAAAGTGATGATTAATTAAAATCGAACGAAAGATTAATGATTTAATCAAATAATGAGAAAGTATACTTGTTTGACAGTTCACCTATTTTCCGTTAAAAGTTACGAAATCGATTGTTTACAAAACTTCTAAGATATGATAAAAGTCCTTCGGAATCTTTTACTAACTTTAATTATCTCTAATTACCCCGTTCCTCCCGAATACAGTAATAATTATTAACAATCAAGCAATAAGCAACAAGCCCGTTTTAGTGATTTAACCTTATAGAGTTTCCTCCCGAATAACTCTTCTAACTATCAAGTCCTTCTGAATCTTAATACTTAGAGCTACTCACTTAAATTTAATTACCTACGTTGTTATTACTAAGTCCTCCCGAATCTTAATAATTTCAAATCGATTATAGACCGACCGATTACTTCATATAATTTGTTAAACCTATCTAGATTCCTCCCGAATACCTAGAATATTGATTAGTCAAATTATATATAAACAACTTTGATAATATAATAAAATTTAAGCAAATAAGGATCAACGGTTAAACACAAAAACATAAACAATCGAAAACGTTAATTAAATTCAAATAGGATCCGTTATTCAAACAAGCATAATGAAAGTTTAGCTCCTCATGATCAAGTCTGAAAAAGCAAATAAAGTCATGGAAATAATATTGGAATAAAAGTCTAAAAAGGAAAAGAACAAACAAAGAATTCGACAAAACGTGTCGTGACCGCCGTTAGCCGAAAATATGATCTTCCTAGCTTGAACCTTGCTTCTAAACGTAATAACCAGCTCCAGAGACTTAGAATAATAATGGGGATGATGTATTTTCTGGCTGGAATTGGTTTGGTATTTATAGGCAAAATCTTGAGAAATTAGTATTCGAAACAAATTCCAAAACAACATGACATCGTGTTTCTTTTCTTTTCCTTTTATTCGGCCGTGAAACTCCACCAAAATAGAAGCCCAATCTTGAAATTAAAAGCCCAACTTCAAAATCTATTCTCATCATTTGTCGTTGGATTATTTTGTGCATAATAAAAAAGAAATGATAACAATAGTCATACCATTTATTTTCAAGAAATTATGTTTGGTTTTATTTGATATTACCAAAATAGCATTTCTTTCATTGCAATTCAAATTCTAATGGCAATGGAGTTTTTTTTGTTTTAAAAATATATTCTTTTTATTCTTTTAAAACCCACGCTTTGTCACACCCCGCATAGAAATGGCGGAACCGAGGTGTACAGTGTATACGGTATCAGAGATTCAAAGGTTACATCAAACATAAATAAACCATACCTCGTCAACATAGATAAAGAGTTGAGAGAGAATACATATTACAGTCATCCGAATATACCAAAATACGGCTACAGAGTTGGGATACTAAGGAATTAAATAAAGCAAAATAAATTCCACGCATAAGACCCACGTAGCCAATAAGCATAGCATCAAAAAGGTGTAACCTCAAATCCCTGAAAAGCGTTAAAATACGACGTCAACATAAAGTTGGTGAATTATTCGCAATAGTAGTTGAAAACATAATAGTAGAAAGGTTTCAATACATTTTGACCCAAAAGTGATACGGTTTGAAGATAAGTCATTTGAAAATGATGTTTTTAAAAATATAAGAGAAGTATACAAAACCTTTTGATAAAACATTCATATTTATACCATACGGTACCATAATCATTTCATAGAAATACCATACTCATTTCATAAAATAAAACCATACTCAGTTCGTAAAATAAAAACCATACTCAGTTCGTAAAATAAAACCATACTCAGTTCGTAAAATAAAACCATACTGGATAGAATAATACAGCCTTCGGTAAATATGATACACCTGATCCTCAACAATAATAATGGCAACTAACCCCACCTAGTGCATTACGCTAGGTTGTCCTCGATAATAATACTCGGTCATAACATCACTAACACGGACAGGGCTCCTCCCTTATCATAATAACGTATTAGGATGAGGGTTTGTTAGACCCATATAGCGCTATATATACTTCCGACGGCAAAAGCTAACAGGTGTGTATACGGGGCCTCGTTCTACCACAAAGGCGGAACGAGTTGGGTAATGCTAACCTAAGGCATCCATATCCAAAATACATACCATAATACATAGACATAATACATACATACCATAAAAATATATTTGTTTAACGCTAATCATGCCCAAAAATGTAAAAGGAGTAAAAAGGGCAACGAATAACTCACTGATAGCAAAGCAATCCAAATCTCGATATGTCGGGAAATACTATAATACCGTCAAGATCCCACGTCTAAGTGCCCTATACATCACGTAAATAAAACATGTCTAAGTATCTCTAAGTCTAGTAGGGTTATGCCTTAATGATTAACGTTTTATACGGGTTTTAAAATAACCGAAAGGAATATCAATATAACGGAATAACGAGTGTTTCGGGAAGTCAACAGACTAGATACGAGATTTTCATACTTACGTGCACTACAAGTCACGTAAGTATCAAGTTACGTGTTATACGAGAGTTACGGGACAAATCGAGAAGTTACGGAACATAAGGACCATAGTTACGTGTTCCGCAAGGGAATTACGTGACATCCAAGTCACTTACGTGACTTAGGGAACCAATTACGTGAATATGAAGCCATAATTACGTGCATATGGGTTAATTTGTGAAGACTTACGTGAAAAGGACCAATTACGTGAATAATTATGAATTTCAGGGACCAATCACGTAACTGTGGGAGTTACGTGAGGATGAAGTCTATTACGTGACGTCACTTACGTGACTTAGACTTCAATTATGTGAATTAGAAAGCAATTTCGTGCATAAGGGACTAATTACGTGACAAAAGGACTAATTTCGTGAACAATTACGCGTCAAAAGGACTAGATATGTAAATATTTCAACAATTTCGTGACCAGAACTACAGTTACGTGACTTGGGGGTCACGTAACTCTAATTTCGTGAGGGGGAAGTCTAATTACGTGAGTGTAACTCTCAGATGATCAGTTACGTGCATGTAACTACAGTTACGTGCATGTAACTGAGTTTTTTACGAAAAATACATTCGGAAATCGATTTCTGAGTGTTCTAAAGGTCTAATTGACCCCAAATTGGAACCATATGTCCAGAATATGATAACATACAATAATCCACAATAAAATCTAAGTTTTGACGGTGAGAAGTGGTATTTTCGGGTTTCAATCAAAATAACAAAGTTTAGAACTAAAATGGAGAAATACTTACCCGATCGTAACGAAACTTGGAGGATATGATAGTGATCAATAATCCGGTCTCGGATTTGGAATCCAACGGTCGGATCGCCGGAAAAGTTAGAGAGAAGGTGGAGGTTTTGTGTGTGTGTTTTGTGTGTGTTTTTAGAGAGAGAGTGGATAGGTGAAATAATGAGGATAAGGACAAATATCCAGATCTAGATAAGACAAAAGTTAGGTGAGGGACGATTTTTGTAATAAAAATCCGAATAGGACTAAAATTGTAATAGAATTTCTCGCGTAGGACTAGTTTTGTAATAAAATTTCTGAAGGGACTAAAAATGAAATACTTTTTAAACGTCAATCTTAATCGTATAATTAAGGCATAATTCCCCTAAACTTATCATAAGAGCATACTAGACTTATACTAAAGGCACTTAAGACTATACGTTCCCGACATAAAGATTCGAATCGCATACTATATACCCGATAAACGTAAATACACATAAAATACAAATACGATACCCAATAAATACGAGAAATACGAATACAATACTCATACGATAAATCATAAAAAGGAATACAATAGGATCATACATAAACATAATAATAAAACGAATACGTGACGATAGAATATACGTAGAAATTCGCGAATGTCACAGTCTCCCCAAATAAAAAGAAATTTCGTCCTCGAAATTAACACTTGGTACTACTTCCGGGAGAGAGGTGAGGATACTTCCGCAAAATTTCATCTTCGCGTTCCCACGGGAACTCAGCTCCAAAACGGGAATTCCAACGAACCTTTACAATCGGAATCTTACTTCGTCGCAGACGCTTAACATCACTAGCAACGATCTCGATCGGTTCCTCAACGAAATGAAGCTTATCGTCAATCTGGAGTTTCTCAAGCGGAATTAATAACGTCTCGTCAGCCAGGCATTTCTTCAACTGAGGTACATGAAATACATTATGTACGCTGCTCAGTTCTGCCGGCAAATACTAGTACAAACGTACGAATCTATCCATCGGATAATTCTCACGAATCGGTAGGAAATGAGCAGACTTCGTCAATCGATCATTAATAACCCAGATACTGTCATAACCGCTCGAAGATCTCGGAAGCTTCGTAACAAAATCCATAGCAATACGCTCCCATTTCCAATCGGAAATCTTCGGTTGTTGGAGTAGCCCAGACGGTTTCTGATACTCAATCTTCACTTTAGAACAAGTCAAACATCGGCTAACATATTCGGCGATTTCACGCTTCATACCCGGCCACCAATAAAAATCCTTCAAGTCATGATACATCTTGTCGGAACCCGGAGGAATGGAATAATTAGACTTATGGGCTTCGTCCAGAATCAACTGACGGATACTAATCGGAACCCAAATACGCTCGAGGAAATACAGAACTCCATCCTCCTTCGGTTCTGACTCCAATGCCAACTTATACAATCTTTCCTCTTTAACCCGGTCCTCAGTCATAATACCTTCCTGTGCTTGAATAATCCGAGCCTTCAAGCTCGTCTGAATAGATATCACCATAGAACGAATACGGACTGGTTTTTCCTTACGACTTAGTGCATCAGCCACAACGTTCGCCTTACCAGGGTGGTAGCGAATGTCGCAATCATAGTCGTTTAAATAACTCAACCCAGCGCCGTTGTCTCATGTTCAGCATCTTCTGATCGAATATGTGTTGAAGACTCTTGTGGTCGGTAAATACAGTACACTTGGTCCCATACAGATAATGTCTCCAAAACTTCAATGCAAAGACGACGGCTCCCAACTCTAGATCATGCGTCGTGTAATTCTGCTCATGGATTTTCAACTGACGCGAAGCGTAAGTTATAACTCTACCATTCTGCATAAGCACACAACCCAGACCTCTGTGCGAAGCGTCGCAATAAACCACAAAATTTTCGGAACCAACTGGCAGACTAAGAATAGGAGCGTTACATAACCGCTGCTTAAATACCGAAAGGCTCTCTCCTGATCGGGACCCCAAACGAATGGTTCACTCTTCTGTGTCAACTTTGTCATAGGTGAGGCGATCTTGGAGAAGTTCTCGATGAATCGACGATAATACCCAACAAGACCCAAAAACGAACGGATTTCGGTCGGTGACTTTGGTGCAACTCCGCCTTTTACAGCTTCAATCTTAGCAGGATCAACGTGAATACCCTTCGCGCTAACTAGGTGGCCAAGAAATTGAACTTCGGATAACCAGAACTCGCACTTAGAGAATTTCGCATACAACTTCTCTCTTCGAAGCACTTCTAGAACAAGACGCAAATGCTCTTCATGTTCCTTGCGACTTCGGGAATAGATAAGAATGTCGTCGATGAATACGATAACGAATTTGTCAAGATACGGACGACAAATACGGTTCATTAGATCCATGAATGTTGCAGGGGCGTTTGTTAGACCAAACGGCATCACCATGAACTCATAATGACCATATCGAGTACGAAAAGCGGTTTTTGGTATATCATCTTCTTGAACTCTCAGTTGACGATAACCAGAGCGAAGATCGATCTTAGAGAAATAGCAAGAACCCTGAAGTTCATCAATACGAGGAAGGGGATAACGGTTCTTCACAGTCAACTTGTTAACTCCCGATAATCAATACATAAACGCATGGAGCCATCCTTCTTCTTAACAAGGAAGACAGGAGCACCCCACGGGGAGAAACTAGGACGGACAAAACCCTTATCGACCAGTTCCTGAAATTGTTTCGATAACTCGAGCATCTCGGAAGGAGCCAAACGATACGGAGCTTTAGCAACAGGTGCAGCTCCAGGAATAAGATCAATACGAAAAATCGGTTTGTCTCTGGGGAGGGACTCCAGGTAAAACGTCGGGAAAAACGTCAGAATACTCGCGAACAATCGGTACACCATCAATCTTTATCGCAGAATCTTTCTTCACCAAATGAGCGAGATATAAGAAACAACCTTAGCGGACATACTCGCGAACTTTCAGACAAGAAATAACTTTAAGGTGTTTCCCGGCCTTGTCTCCGTGTACAATCAACTGATCTCCATCCGGTTTCTGAATACGTATAAGCTTCTCATAACAGACTATCCCGTCTTTATGGTTCGCTAACCAATCCATACTGACTACGACGTCGAAACTACCGAGTTTCATAGGAATAAGGTCGATGGAAAAAGGAATATCGGTTAAAACGAGGGGAATATCGCGAATAACTTCTCTAACACAGGCACATCTACCATCGGCTATTTCTACATCATACGCAGGCTCTAAAGGACTAGAGGCACGGTTTACTAAGGGACGGAAGTCACTAGAAATAAAGCTTCTATCGGTATCCGAATCAAATAGGATAAAAGTAGAATAATCATAGACAAGAAATGTACCAGGAGTAGGAAGGAAAGTAGATGATGCCAGCTTGGGACACTGATAACGATGGTGACCCATTTCTCCACATTCAAAACATGCTCCGGTAGCTTTTCTACAATACTGCTCCGTGTGGCCTAGCTTCTTGCAGTGTTTACATACCCAACACGCCACATTCGCCGCATGCGCACTGCCGCATGTACCACACTTAGGGCGAACGCCCTCCTGAACTTGTCAACGCATATACTTGAGAAGCCTTAGGTCTCTGATCATGACTACGGCTTATCTTCCCCAAAATGCCCATAGCTCTTCTTTCAGATTTTCTAACATCTCTTCGGCTCATAGCTGGCTGGAGAGTACCACCACGGATCGCACTAGCGGTCAGCCGACCAGCAATACCAACCGCACTCTGAAGAGTGCCCGGGAGGCGAGAAGTAATGTGGTCCCTCATAGCCTGAGGCAATCCATAAATGAAGCGCTCGATTCTTTCCGTCTCCGTACGGACCAACCGAGGAGCCAAAACACACAAGTCATAAAATCGGTTCACATACCCGCGGAAGTCAGCACCTTGCATAGTCAAGTTCCACAACTCGTTTTCTAACCTCTGCGTCTCAGGTGACGGCACATACTCCGTTTTCATAATAATCTTCAAACTTTCCCAAGTCATCAAGGCAACAGTAGCTCGGCCCCGAACTTGTCTCACCGAGTTCCACCAAGTGAGTGCCTTACCTTGGAATAAGGATGTAGCATACTTAACTTTGCTCTCCTCAGCACATCCCGAGACATCAAACACAGACTCAATCTTTTCAAACCACTGCAGAGTAGCAACCGCATCTTCAGTACCGTTGAACTCAGTAGGTTTGCAGCCCAGAAAGGTCTCATACGAACAACCTCGGGGTGGATCTTCAATAATAAAACTCGGTCTACCTACTCCTATGTGCACTGCTCTTCCTTCATCAGAACCATCGCGCCCAGACGCCATACCTTCTGGTTCAAAGCCGTGCATCTCAGGTTCTTCCAACCCTAAGTCGACATTCCGCACCGGTGTCTCCTTAAGCTGTGCCACAATCACTGGTATAGCTGCTGCTATCTGCTCCGCAATCATCTGACTGATGTTCGAAGTAGCGGTGTTAGCATAGGGGACAGCAGTGGTGTTCCGTGGCGTAGCACTCGCTCTCACACTGGCGCGACCTCGTCTTGCCGACCATCTCCTAGCAGTGACGGTAGAAGTTCTCTTAGGCGACATCTTCTACGAATATCAATCGGAATAAATAAGAACGATAACCGGATGTGCGACTAAAACGAGCAGGCCTCAAAGCATAAAAAGCAAAATAACAGCACACATAGCATACAAATCACATACAGGCCCACAAAAGAAGGAAATGCGCACATAGAGTAAATCAGATAGGTCCAAAAGCCTAGGTCATAGTCTAAGTGATTCAGTAAGGTCACTTAGTTCTCTATAACCATTGGCTCTGATACCAACTTCTGTCACACCCCGCATAGAAATGGCGGAACCGAGGTGTACAGTGTATACGGTATCAGAGATTCAAAGGTTACATCAAACATAAATAAACCATACCTCGTCAACATAGATAAAGAGTTGAGAGAGAATACATATTACAGTCATCCGAATATACCAAAATACGGCTACAGAGTTGGGATACTAAGGAATTAAATAAAGCAAAATAAATTCCACGCATAAGACCCACGTAGCCAATAAGACCTCAAATCCCTGAAAAGCGTTAAAATACGACGTCAACATAAAGTTGGTGAATTATTCGCAATAGTAGTTGAAAACATAATAGTAGAAAGGTTTCAATACATTTTGACCCAAAAGTGATACGGTTTGAAGATAAGTCATTTGAAAATGATGTTTTTAAAAATATAAGAGAAGTATACAAAACCTTTTGATAAAACATTCATATTTATACCATACGGTACCATAATCATTTCATAGAAATACCATACTCATTTCATAAAATAAAACCATACTCAGTTCGTAAAATAAAAACCATACTCAGTTCGTAAAATAAAACCATACTCAGTTCGTAAAATAAAACCATACTGGATAGAATAATACAGCCTTCGGTAAATATGATACACCTGATCCTCAACAATAATAATGGCAACTAACCCCACCTAGTGCATTACGCTAGGTTGTCCTCGATAATAATACTCGGTCATAACATCACTAACACGGACAGGGCTCCTCCCTTATCATACGTATTAGGATGAGGGTTTGTTAGACCCATATAGCGCTATATATACTTCCGACGGCAAAAGCTAACAGGTGTGTATACGGGGCCTCGTTCTACCACAAAGGCGGAACGAGTTGGGTAATGCTAACCTAAGGCATCCATATCCAAAATACATACCATAATACATAGACATAATACATACATACCATAAAAATATATTTGTTTAACGCTAATCATGCCCAAAAATGTAAAAGGAGTAAAAAGGGCAACGAATAACTCACTGATAGCAAAGCAATCCAAATCTCGATATGTCGGGAAATACTATAATACCGTCAAGATCCCACGTCTAAGTGCCCTATACATCACGTAAATAAAACATGTCTAAGTATCTCTAAGTCTAGTAGGGTTATGCCTTAATGATTAACGTTTTATACGGGTTTTAAAATAACCGAAAGGAATATCAATATAACGGAATAACGAGTGTTTCGGGAAGTCAACAGACTAGATACGAGATTTTCATACTTACGTGCACTACAAGTCACGTAAGTATCAAGTTACGTGTTATACGAGAGTTACGGGACAAATCGAGAAGTTACGGAACATAAGGACCATAGTTACGTGTTCCGCAAGGGAATTACGTGACATCCAAGTCACTTACGTGACTTAGGGAACCAATTACGTGAATATGAAGCCATAATTACGTGCATATGGGTTAATTTGTGAAGACTTACGTGAAAAGGACCAATTACGTGAATAATTATGAATTTCAGGGACCAATCACGTAACTGTGGGAGTTACGTGAGGATGAAGTCTATTACGTGACTTTCAAGTCACTTACGTGACTTAGACTTCAATTATGTGAATTAGAAAGCAATTTCGTGCATAAGGGACTAATTACGTGACAAAAGGACTAATTTCGTGAACAATTACGCGTCAAAAGGACTAGATATGTAAATATTTCAACAATTTCGTGACCAGAACTACAGTTACGTGACTTGGGGGTCACGTAACTCTAATTTCGTGAGGGGGAAGTCTAATTACGTGAGTGTAACTCTCAGATGATCAGTTACGTGCATGTAACTACAGTTACGTGCATGTAACTGAGTTTTTTACGAAAAATACATTCGGAAATCGATTTCTGAGTGTTCTAAAGGTCTAATTGACCCCAAATTGGAACCCTATGTCCAGAATATGATAACATACAATAATCCACAATAAAATCTAAGTTTTGACGGTGAGAAGTGGTATTTTCGGGTTTCAATCAAAATAACAAAGTTTAGAACTAAAATGGAGAAATACTTACCCGATCGTAACGAAACTTGGAGGATAGATGAAGATGATGATGGTGATCAATAATCCGGTCTCGGATTTGGAATCCAACGGTCGGATCGCCGGAAAAGTTAGAGAGAAGGTGGAGGTTTTGTGTGTGTGTTTTGTGTGTGTTTTTAGAGAGAGAGTGGATAGGTGAAATAATGAGGATAAGGACAAATATCCAGATCTAGATAAGACAAAAGTTAGGTGAGGGACGATATCCGAATAGGACTAAAATTGTAATAGAATTTCTCGCGTAGGACTAGTTTTGTAATAAAATTTCTGAAGGGACTAAAAATGAAATACTTTTTAAACGTCAATCTTAATCGTATAATTAAGGCATAATTCCCCTAAACTTATCATAAGAGCATACTAGACTTATACTAAAGGCACTTAAGACTATACGTTCCCGACATAAAGATTCGAATCGCATACTATATACCCGATAAACGTAAATACACATAAAATACAAATACGATACCCAATAAATACGAGAAATACGAATACAATACTCATAAAATACGAATACGATAAATCATAAAAAGGAATACAATAGGATCATACATAAACATAATAAATAAAACGAATACGTGACGATAGAATATACGTAGAAATTCGCGAATGTCACACGCTTCAAAATAAAAACCAAAGAATAATCCAACTTTCCTTTCTCCTTATCTTAATTCCATGCTCCAAAAGTCTAAACATATCACCATTTCTCGTATTTTGACCATTTTCATGCGTTTCCTTGGCCAAACATCCACTTTCTGATCATATTCAACCTATCACTTGAATAAAACACTTTGACATAATTAAATGTAAAAATCATATCCTATCCATCATGATTAAATACGAAAATGACCAAATATCGCATATAAATATCTATATAAATATGCGATATCAAATCCCCCCAAACTTACCCTTTTGCTTGCCCTCAAGCAAAAACTGTTTTCAAATTAATTATCAAAGCCAAAATTTAACATAACCAAACACCTCACGATTTTTATTGGAAGTGAAATCACACAATCTCTCAAACTAATCTAAAAAGGTGTGTAAAATATATCTGTAGAATCGCTCAATTGCTCAGTCATGGTGAATATTCTATCATAGGCTTGATAACGTATCAAATCTCCACCATTAGAGTCTAGGTACAACTAAACGGGGACTTTTATTCGGGTTATAATTTACAGGTAAAGGCATGTGAAAATATATAATGGAGTGTAAATGGGTTAAATAAAAATATACAAAAAGCTTAGATTAAATCCGAACTAAATATAATCTCTAACGTACTGGATTGCTCAATTTTCCTTCAACTTATACTTTTTCTTCTCCTCCAAATATACATGTATCGTAAATAATACACGACTCATAATACACTATTTCTCTTAAAATCTACAACTAATTTTTTTTCGCTTTTTCGCTTTTCTGTTTTTTCGATTTTTTTTTTTTTTTTTTTTTTCTTCTTTTCTTTCTTTCTTTAGCCTAGTACATGCCTTACAAAATAATTTTTTTTCTCGTGGTAAGTACACATGCTCAAAAGGCTAATAATCACTATATATATTTTTTTTCTCAACTATTTCTCCAAATACAATAATACAAGGCAATAATAATAGGTATTTTTCTTCCATGCCTTAATAAGCTTCAACTTCACTTAATATATAATAGCAATCAATAATCTAAGTTTGGACTTAATCTAAAATGAAACGAAAATAAGGCGAGTGTACAAAATAATATAATAGTGCTTAGAAACGAAACGGTTTAGGCGCAAAGTGGTTTAACTAGAGTTTCTAACACTAAAAGTAAGTGTTACAAGGGTTAGGCGGAAAATATATAAAAAGAAACGAAAAGGCTAACAAATGGGTTAATCCTAAATGCCCCTATCATTGTACCAAATCACACTAAGTTACCCTAATGCAATTGCTCATATGTCGTCTCGAAATGTATAACAATGTCAAGTTCTAAAGTCATCCCCATCGGCATACTCAAAGAAATGAAAAAGTAGCATTAAATAGGCTCAAATTCTCACTATTTTTCTGAGTAGGGTAAAAATGCGTCTGGTTATGCTTAAAGTTTAAGGTATTTACCGACTAGACACGTTATATATTTTTTTTGTTTTTTCAATTTTTCAACTTTTTTTGTATTTTCTGTTTTTTTCTGACTCAAAAATGTACAAAAATAACACAATTCAACACGATGGAAGATAAGCTAAGGGTCGAAAAATAAAATGTAAAATTAAAATTTCCCGATGACCCCCCCAAACTTAAGTAACACATTGTCCCTAATGTGTTTACGACTAAAAAAAAACTAAGGGAAATTATACAAAAATAAAATCTAAAAAGAAAAATAATATACAAAAATAAGAAAAGAAGAAAATAGAACTCGGTTGTAGATATCGAATATTTCTTGTGAAAATGCTTTACTGATCTGAATGCTAGTCCCAAAACCGGTTGTTGAACTTACTTCAAATCCGGGTTGCCTCCCGAGAAGCGCTAATTTTTCGACCGAGTCGTTAGCTTGACTCGATATGTCTCTTGATTAGGTGTTGATGGAATAAAACCCATCCTCGATCATCATTCCGTTTTCATCATCTTCTTCGTGGTATAATTTTAGTCGTTGCCCATAGACGATGAATGGCTCTCCGCCTTCTTTCCACAACTCGACATAGCCGGAAGCATAAGCCTGTTTGACGGTGTACGGTCCTGTCCACTTCGAGCGTAATTTAGAAGCCTTGAATTTTTACTTCGATTGAAATAAAAGTACTTTATCGCCCTCCTTGAATTCTTTACGACGAATTTTACGTCGTGGAATTCCTTAGTTCTCTCCTTGTAAAGGCGGGAACTTTCGTAGGCCTGTAACCGTAACTCATCCATCTCGTGGAGTTGTAAGATCCGCAAATCTTTCGCTAAATCCATATCAATGTTGCAGGTTCTCAAGGCCCAGTATGCCTTATGCTCGATTTCAACCGGAAGGTGACATGTTTTCCCGTAGAGTAGTCGATACGGGGTGGTTCCAATTGGCGTTTTGTATGCCGTCCTGAATGCCCATAGTGCGTCCTCCAGTTTCTTTGACCATATATTGGGATTGTTGTTGACCGTCTTTT
>CAJVGC010000083.1:0-58271 GCA_910822075.1 Senecio squalidus
CCAGACGATTTTCTTATAACCGACAACGAATATGGTGTGCAACAGTTAATAGATTTTGTGTACAGTTCCGCAATCCTGTTTAATCCGACAGCGGATGTTCTTTGCAACAGAGCGATCATTTCTCCGAAAAATTGCACCACTGATGATATCAATGCCACAGTGTTAAATAGTGCTCCGGGTTCGGTGATGTCCTATTATAGTGTCGATTCTATAACATCGCATACTCGCGCAATGGTTGACCAAGATCTTCTCTATCCGCAGGAATATTTGAACCAGCTCAATTTCCCAGTCTTCCGTTGCATAAGTTAGATTTGAAAAAAAACGTTCCAATTGTTTTGTTGCGTAACATGAATCAGAAAAGTGGATTATGTAACGGAACCAGGTTAATCGTTGTACAACTTCTTCCAACAGTTATCGAGGCTGTAATAATTACTGGAGCCTGTATCGGCCAAAAAGTTTTTCTGCCTAGAATCAAATTCGTTCACCATGATCCTGAACTTCCTTTTGTATTCAATCGGAAACAATTTCCCTGTAAAATATCTTACGCAATGACGATTAATAAAAGCCAGGGGCAGTCGTTGCAACGGATAGGAATATATTTACCGACCCCAATATTTGGTCATGGTCAATTATATGTCGCCCTATCCCGAGCCACTTCGCCAGATTCAATAAAAATATTAATTCATAATGAAAACAAGGAATGTAGTAATCGTACGAAGAATATTGTATATAAGGATTTCCTTTCATACATAGACAGTTTACAGAATGCATAATTGAACCGGAAATATACCTGATCATGTATGCCTATAGATAGAATTGTAATGAATGTATAAATCTTACTTTAATGTTCTGTTGATTAAATTTCTATTTGCTACTAACCACTGTGACTTTTGTTTTCACAACAGTTAGATATGGTATATATCGCAGAGCTGGAATATGGTTGCGAAGGATCGCCGTTGCAAGTCAGAATTCTAAGGAAATGGACGCCTCATTTCAGAAACAAGGAGACGTGGTTCTTAGCGGTCGATCAACATGTATTCATTTTATACCTATATTATATGTTTTGTACACTTTAATAATTGATTTACCAAGAAATGCTACTATTGACAGGGAGATGCTATCACAATTCTTGGAGAACAACAAGGACAGAAATTTCTTCAATCGAAACTTCAAACGCAAAAATGCTACGTATTAGAATTGTATTCATGTGCTGAGACGAATAGATATCAGAGGGTCATCAAGAATACATTACATCTAAATGCCGGTGAGGCGTCGAAGATCACACCAATGGTCGAACAAGAAGACATACCGCATTCATTCTTTGATTTCATACCCTTACAACACCTAAATGCATTTATGGGTACGCCTACATATTATCCAGGTAAGCAAACTGTAGCATCCCGTTCATAAGGTGTTCTGAATGCGAATTAGATTAGGCCTAACACGGAAAATGTTTATGCAGACTTCGTTGGGAAGTATAGGAGACAAACGCTCCGTACCAAAGGCAATGGCGATGCGTTCCTATTGCTTATGTTAACTGACCTTGCGTAAGCACCTACGTCACCGAAATACCCATACCTTTTCCTAATATAACTCTGCGATTGTTCTAACTCGTATACATTGCAGTGGACCGGATATAACCATTACTTTGTGGAAGGAATGTTTGGAGGATCCAGAAAAGGTTGCCAATAGTGTCTTGGCAACTGTTACACCCGATACGCTTATAGCAGTTACAAGTGTAAAACCCGGGATATATCAAGGTAAATACATTTTATTTTACAAATGATTATTACTGTAATTGTTTTGAAAAAATGATCAAAAATAATACATATAGAAAACATCGCAGAAACACTGAGGTTATCATCAACGGACGCTACTCATGTCATTATAGATCCACAGTTGGAACTAAATTCGGATCGACATCAACACCTGGCTACAACGCTTACTGAATCTCCAGTAACCACTCTACATCCTGTTATGACTTTAATGGACTTGCAATCAAAATCGTACGACTCAATTGCAGTAAGTATTTTGACCAGCTTATCTATAATAATTAATTGAGCGAATAGACATACTAATATACGTGTATAATAATACGTTTCATAACTACACTATGACAGCGGAAGGTAGTCGCTGTTCATGCACGGATAGTTGAAGCAGATATTGGAAATAGTTGGTATATTGCATCTTGTCCGGAGTGCAAGAGCAATATATCAAAACAAAGAGGAAGTTGGTTCTGTCCGAATCATGGACCAAAATCTGATCCGAACTTTTTGTAAGGCAACAAATATCAAATACACGTTTTCTTGGTGTAAAAAGGTACCAAATTAATATTTCGAAATGTTTTTGCAGCTACAATCTAAGGACCACTCTTACAGACGGAACAGGCACGTTAGAAGCTATAGCCACGGATTCGTGCTTACAAAAACTGTTTGGTCGTACTTGCAAAGAGACAGTTATAGATGACGGCTATGATGATCGTAAAACGCTACCCCCATCATTTAGAAAGCAGGGTATGAACACCCATAGGTTTTTAGTAGAAATGACGAAAAAATCTACTCCAACCAACATCAATTTCGTTATAATCGGAACAGAAGAATCACAAGAAACACAATTCTCCAACATCAAGTCGAAACAGTGTAACGAAACGCTAACAATCGCAAACACCCCGCAAGAACTTCCATCATTAACAAATACAGAGGCGACTCATGCAACACCACCACCGCTGACCCCTACATCTCCCGACTACAGTAACAAATTCGCATGCTCAGATACAACGCAGGGTAAGGAAAATACTAGGATTACAGCAGTCCGCCAACTATCGTTTCAAACACCAGGTAATTACATCCGAATAACTATATATTTGTATATATATACTGACAGCTTTCAACTCAACTATGCAGACGACTCTGCCAATGTTAACACAACGGACAAACCTGGAAATAAACGCAAGCACACGGAAGCAGCAGGTACACTACGTATAAACCATACAGTTAATACAACAATTCTAAAAAAAACACTTTTCAATATGCAGATAAATTCAAATCCATCAGTCCCACCAAACGTGAAAGATTTCCAGACGAATGAAGCAAGGATTTTACGTTTCTAACAACGTAGAAGAAAACCGATACTTTTGTAACAAATTATAACTTTTCTAAGCCAAAGACACTGGCGGTGACAGTATTAGATAGACAATATTTTCAACGTTAATGTCTATCATAACTGACAATTTTCACTACAACGGGTCATTCTATAACAGCAATCAAGCGTTTATACAATCATGCACATTCCAACTGTTTACAATGAGAATCGATAACTACTCGAATTAAACATAACGAAAACAAAAAGTCGCTCGCACTACCGGACCTCGTGCAACGCACGAGTGTCCCCTAGTTCTAGATTATAGTTTATCTCAAGAAACAATTTTTTAAGTATACTATAGCATATCTATTTTGGATTTAACTTCGATATATTACCATGTATATAGCTAACATAGCTATATTTTAATGTAAATGTCACGCACGCTTAAATAATAAAAGAAAACCGAAAACACTTATATTTTAATATTAACTAGGAGTGTATTCGCGCTACGCGGCGGGTAACTTTTATCCACTTGAAATCGTATATACACTATTTTTGATGTTTATTTTGTTTAAAGTAGTGTCGATTTTATGGTAGTTATAGATATGCTTGTATCTGCGCAATGTCACGTTATAAAAAAAATATAAGTAGACAACATGTGTGTTGAAAATGAAAAATAAATTAAACATACTTAGAATTCGCGCAATGCGTGAGACATTTTTTGCATGAAAAATCGTACGTAAATGATTTAATTTCATTTTGTTTAAATATTGTTGTCTTTATCGAGTGTTTTTTATTTGATTGCGTTATAGATTCTTTATATTAGTATATCTTTTTTATTTAATAAATTTTTAGTTGTAATTTTAATTCAAAAGTTAGATTTATATGTATTTTATATCATATTTATCGATAAAGTCATAACTATTAATATATATTAGTTAGGTGCGTAAAAGTTATTATATATATATATATATATATATATTCCCAATATTAAATAAGATATAAATACATAAATATTTTTTTTACTTAAAAATGATTAGTTGGTTAATTATACTTTAGATAAACAAGTTATATACTATTAATGAGAAAATATATTGATAATTTATCTTATTATATTTTATTGTGTTGTGGTGCATGCCCTAACGCTATGTTCTCGAGTTTTGTTAAAGGAAGAAAGGAAAGGAAGACAAAGGATTCTATAATAAGTTGTATTCTTGAGTTTTCTTTAAAGAAAGAAAGTAAAAGAAAGGAAGGGAAATGAAGGGAAAATTTAATATATTTTGTTTTAAAAACTTTCCTTCCATATTTGGGATGATTTGGAAGGAAACCTTCCCTTCTATTCCTTTCTCTTCCATTCTTTTCTTTTCTTTTAAAAATCAACTCGAAAACACAGCGTAAGGCTAAGGGGAGAACAACATGTCCTACTAGTCAGATAGAAGGTTACTTTTATCCCACACTGGTGAGTGATTAAACAAAACTTTGTTTGAAAATCTTTGTATGATAAGTGTGTATTGGTAAATAATTATATAATAAAATACAACACTTAGCACTTTGCACATTTGCATCATTTTTTTAAAAAGCTAATTATTTTTATTAATTTGAAAACTAATCATGTAATTTATTGAACAATTATGAGATTTAATACACATTTGCATCAATTCTTTTAAAAGTTAATTATTTTTATTAATTTAAAAATTAAACATGTAATTTATTGAACAGTTATGAGATTTTATAATCATTATTATGAATTTAAACATTTATTTGAGAGTTACAAATTATCAATAATAATAAGTTTTGAAAACTTAATTTTAAGAGTATTATAAAATTAGAGTATATCAAATTTGTTTTATAGAGTAGTATAGATATATGAATAAATTAGAAACATATAATTAAATATTAACATAATTATTTACTATATTTGCATCATTTCTTTTAAAAAACTAATTATGTAATTTATTGAACAATTATGAGATTTAATAATCATTATCATGAATTTAAACATTTATTTGAGAGTTACAAATTAATACTAATAGTAAGTTTTAAAAACTTAATTTCAATAATATTTTAAAGTTAAAATACATCAAATTTTCTTTATAAAGTAATATAGATAGTGTATGTCTAAAACTATAAAAATGGATTATTGATTATGTTTAAAATATTTCAAAAGAAAGTTTCTTTTTGGGTGAAATACATAGGGTCCTACATTATAA
Source organism: Senecio squalidus (assembly GCA_910822075.1). Lineage (NCBI taxonomy): Eukaryota > Viridiplantae > Streptophyta > Magnoliopsida > Asterales > Asteraceae > Senecio > Senecio squalidus. Next base: position 5,292 of record CAJVGC010000083.1, read on the forward strand.
TGTATGGATTAATAATTAGGTAATGTAAACATCGAAAAAGGAATATAGGACTTTAATACATGAAATCGTATATACGAAATCAATCAAAACAACATCATTTTGTTAAAAGAAATTGTAAATTCATGCAGTGTTATCACATTCCTCAAACTAACTTTCTAATTTTTCTTCATTCATATTTGTTTTTATAATCGTATTTTTCTATAATATATGCTTTTTTTTCTTACTCAAAATCTATCAAAAAGAATTTTAATAACTTATACTCAATGAATATCATCTTTCAATATTTTCATGATTATCCATCTCTTGATAGATATACAACAAATTAAACGTTTAACAACTCCATTTTCACTTACTCTATTAATATTTATTCAATGTCTTTCATAAGAGATATAATATATAGCATGATAGATTAGTTAATTGAGTTTCTTAGAAATTCGAATTAATCTAAATCTAATATAATAATAACGGATAAAACATTTAAATGTTAATGATTTGCTATCACATGGTTTTAATTGGTTGGTGACCAACTAAATTGTAGTTGACGCACAAAAAATATGTGTCTTAAGGAATCTAATAATTCATTCATAAACTTCGAATATCATTTGCTTTTTATTGATCCAAATTATTTTCTTTACAAAAAATCTTTCATATTTAAAAGGGATTTTTTTTTTCTTTTTTCTTTTAATTTATTTGTATTATTGATGTTTTCTATTGTTTTACACTTTCTTACCAAATAAAACATTTGATGTATTAAAATTTTATTATGCGTTTGTCACCGTTATCCGACATCGGTGAGTTCGTATAATTGTTTATAAGTGTAAATGTACGCCAAATGTTTGCATTTTTTCTTGAGAAACTATGAATACATATTTGTATCATTTATTTTGATTTTTTGTTTCTTTAAAATTACCGAAAAATTTATCAGACAAGTTATTCAACAATTATAAAATTTAATGATTATTATTTGAGTATTATCTAAGAGTTACAAATTTAATCTTTAGTAATATATAAAGAGTTTCATTAAAACTCTTAATCCCTTAATTTTAAGAAATTGAAATTACTATATTACCCTTAATGACAAATTTTAAAATTTCAAATTAATTAATATATTTGAAATGTTATAAGAGATGTTAACTTATATATTTTCAACAATTTATATATTTACAATCTTTCTACTATTACAAATAGTAAATATTTATATATAAAAAATGTCAATGATGTTTATAATCTTAAATATTTTAACTGTATTATAAAGAATCTTCTCATACTCTTAATCCCTTAAAATTTAAATAATTGAAATTACTTATTTATGTTTATTCAATTCAAACTCATAGAAAATTTTAGATAAAGTTGAATTACTTATTTACCCATTTGCTCACTAAATTCGATATCTTTATGATTTATTACATAATAATGCATTTAATGTTTTTTGAATTCTATGTTTTAAGTAAGTTAACTTTTAAAGAAATATATTTAACATATTCATTTTTATAAAAAAAATCAATATTTTAATCCAGAATTATTTTTTTGTATTTGATTTGTTTTTCAATATATGAACAAGTCAAATTTGACGGGGTTAACACTAAGAAGTAAGAAGAGAAATTTTTTTAACATTTTAATTTTTCAGATAATTACATTAAAATTCGAACAACGACTAATAATATTTTTGCCACATTATTTCAAAGATAAATTGTTTGTAATTTGTAAATTAGCAATATTAGTTATATTTATTGTGTTAGAAATTGTTTGGATGGTTGTTTATGTTGCTTTTGTAGATAGATTATGTTTAATTGTTTTTTAAGAGATATTAAAAAAGTTTTCGGGTTTTTGTAAGTTTTAATTCTCTAATAAATATTAGTGTTGATTATACGGTTTAGTTGATAATCATCTATGATAATTATATATATAGTTTTTTGTGAAAAAATTAAAAGGTGGATATACAATACAAATAAAATACAATACAAATACATAATAAAATGATAATAATATGTTTATTTTTTGTTTATGTTGTATAATAATGTATTTGTAAATATTTAACATTTATTTCTCAAACTACTAAGAAACTTCTATTATAAAACGGATTTTGTATTAAGTTTAATACGTATTAAAGAAAATGCAGAGATAAACAGACATCTCTATAATTTTTTAAAAACATGCATTATAACAATTGAATACAAGCATGGTAAAATGGTCATTTCATATAACTAACTGAAATAAGTTAATCCTAATGGATTAAAAAATTGAGAGTGTATAATGTTTACAAATAAAGAGTGTGTGGTGTACTTTCAAAATCAAGAGGATTAAACATATCCTATTTGTCAAATCGTAAGAAATAAGTTGAATTATCCAAATAGGTTGAATGACTAAAGATAAGATTTTCATATGTGTCTTAAATGGTCGAAACATAAACTAATAGATGATGTAATTTTGTTAATGGTCAGAATAGATAATGTTACCCCATAATTCTACTTTATTTTGAGACGAACGAAAAAATATCGGAATTCGTTAAGACAATGTAAATTGTCGAATACAACTTTTCCACTGCCGCAACATCACACAAACCAAAAACTATTGCACTCGACTTATTTGTCACTCTACAAGAAACTGGTTAGCGCAAATAAATAATTCTTTTTTTGGCATGAAGGGATACACCGAAAACCATTAGTCCATAACTTTTTGTGGCTCAAGGGCTGAAATAAAAAAAATGTCACCCCTTAATTCTTTTTATAACGCGAATTACCGAACAAGAAATTATTAGATGATAAATATAAATAATTATTAGTGGATTTAAAGGGTTGGACTTAAAATTATTAGATATCACCGCTTTGTATTGTTACTTATACCATATTATAGTCAAAGAGCTATCGTATCAAATAAATATAAATATTTTACCACTAGAATACACTTAGTGTAGGAAATGGTTGAACAAGAAACAATTATAGCAACGTTTATTATGTCTCAAATTGCCAAACTTGAAATTGTTACCGTAAAATTCATATTATAACACGAATCACCAAATAAGAAAGTGTTATACTCAATATATAGCCGGAAGTTACGAATAAGAAACTATCGAAACTCATTTTCATATCAATTATTTTTTTCCATCCCGAAAGGTTGAGCCGAAATCGTTACCGCATAATTTGTTTTGGACCAAAGACCGACCCATAAATCATTACTCTCACGACATAAATCACAAGACGAATTGGAAACTACAAGAAATCATTATCGCACTATAACGTTTCGTCGTCGCTGCATCGCGCGTGTTCTATACTAGTAATTAAAATAAGAGTAAATTACATGGTTTGTCCTTGTGGTTTGTTTAAAATAACAGGTTGTTCTTTGAGTTTAAAAGTAACACTTGACGTCCTTTAACTTTAAAAGTATAACAATAATTATCCTTTGTGTAGATGTCGGTTATAAATGTCCATTAACTCATATCATGTGAGTTGCACATGAGAGTAAAACTGTTAATTTATCCCTAAATTAATTTGGTTTAATTTTTGAAGGAAAAAATTCCAACCACTTGAAAGCCAAACCAACTAAAATCCAACCAACCGAACTTGATATTTATTACTAGACATTTCCCCACACCTGGGAATGTTGGTATAAATACCCCAACCCCAGCATGCTTCAGACATCCAACTCATACTCATACACATTATTATATCATAGCAATCATCTTCTTCATCACCCACACACACAATATTATCCCATCTGAATACTTGCTTACCGCAGTAACCATATTCCGATCACCTTCTACGTCCAATCTCTTGACCACCTTAGGCTCGCCAAGAGCTTGTTAGGTTTGAACTGCTAAGAAGGAGGCCAAGAGATTGACTTCCAAAACCCAGTTACTGAGCTTGCTACTCTTTGCTCAAACATTGGCGCCATCTGTAGGACCGTTTTAGATAACGGCGTCTTATTTCATTTTCATCTTCTCATTTCATTTCTTAATTTCACCACCAGTTCGTCTTCTCCATGGAAGGAAATTGCCCATATCAAATAGGTTCACATAAATCAAAAACAACCACCAACACCCCATCCATCACCCAACTAATTACACATACATGGTGAATGAAGAAGGTACATCTCGCCAAAGGAAAGCATCAGTCCTACATGATTGGGCGATGGAACTGATATCGCTCGATTATACGCATATTCTTTCCCGATATTCGTTATGTTTTTGTGTCGAAACGTAATGGATAGCCCTGTATTACTTATTTTTGTATAAATTTTATGTTTTAGGTGTTTTAATATGTTTGGAATGAAAAGAAGTCATTTCGGGACTAAAAGAGGCTTAGAAAAACAAGTTCGGAAGCTACAAGGGCTAGTTGAGGCGCAGCAAGGACCACACTCGACGCAGCTAGCAGCAGCAACAATTCTGGAGCCCCCTGACCATGAGATGCGCCGCATCTCATCATAGGTGCGCCGCATCTCATCCCCCCCACCAGCAGTTATGACGTTTTTCAATGCTAATTAAGTCGGGAAGTGAAAGGTTTTTGCTTGGCAGTTCTTAAGGACGATTTTGGGACTTCATACACTATCTTTTTCATCACTTTAAGGGTCCATAATCAGTCCCAAAACATCATTAAATCATCAAATAATCATTGGAGAGAAGGAATCATTGTCAATTTCGGTTTAATTTAGAAGAAACATTAGTCGTATTTTTCTTTCTTTTACATCGTTTTGGGATTTTGGAAGCAATTTGCTAGCACTATTTTACTTTGGTATCAAACTTTTACTCTTTTAATTTCAATATAATCATGTCTTTTATTTATTATTCGTGTTTGATTAAGATTATGCGTAGCTAATTTTCCTTTACGTTTGCTTGGATATGTGATCGTGTGTATGATTAATCTTGAGTATGAATTGTATGATTATGATGTGTAGAGGTTAATTGGGGATCCGTTTGGGTTTAAGATTTTAGAAATTATTAAATTACTTATATTCTTATTGATAAATCGGGCATTCGAAAGGAATTCGATTTTGACATAATAAGAATGAATATATCGACCGGTCTTTTGTTGATAGAAAATTAACGGTATTCGAAAGGAATCGTTATTAGTAATTTATATAAATAAAATTAAACACGAACGCTAATTGATAAATTAAGAGAAATCGGTTTGTTGATTAGTAAGCTATTCGAACGGAAGCTTATAGGTTAATTCTCACACATCAACTTGAAACTTTATGCACGGTTATTTTAGGTGTTAACGGTATTCGAAAGGAATCGTTACATGGATAAATAATCGGAGAAATCTGGTATTCAAAAGGAACTTAGGATTTTACATTAGAAGTTTATCATCAATTTATACTTAGGAAAGATCATATACTCGTAAACGGTCCAAGCAAGCGTACTTTTTAGATATTTGAATTACAAATCACTTTTAGTCGTTTTTTTTTACTTTAAGTCTTCCTAAGACTAAAACCCACTTGTTACGTGTTATTTGTTACTTTATTACTATTATCTCAATTATAAATAGTCCCCGTGTTCGAACCCAGAATTTGCCCATACTTTACTACAATAGACAAGGGTACACTACCCGGTGTCGTAGTCTAGTTAAAAGCTTATTTTCGGAAAACTTGATTTCGCACATCAAGTTTTTGGCGCCGCTGCCGGGGACTTGATTTAGTTGAGATTTTAGTTTTATTTTTTTTATTTGTGTTGAATAGATTTCACGGTGTTTGTTTGTTAGTTTTGTGATTTTCAGGTTATTGAATTGTGGATGTACACGAGGTCCCAAGGGAAGCAAGTACACAGCCCTCTTTCTGACCCGGAAAAACTTTTGAGAAAACGAGGATTAGGAGCAGTTGTTTTTAGTGATAAGGAATCTTCTGAAGATGAGGAAGAGTTAGTTTTTGAGGAGGAGAAATTTGAAATGGCGGATAACGGAGGAGACAATGGAAACCCAAATGGGGCTGTAGTTAACAACAACCCACCCGACCCATTTGATGAACCTATGATTAACCGAAACCGAAACCGACCCGTGCCAATCACCCTAGGATCACCAATTATTCCACCAAATGTAGGAAACAACTTTTCCGTCAAAGGTCACCATCACCCTTTTCCTTACAATACCATTTTACGACCAAAACACACACAAAAAAAGCACCCACACCGCCGTATCACCACCAATGACACGCCACCTCCTCCTCCTCCTCCTCCTCGTCCTCATCGTCCTCCTCCTCCTCCTCCTCCTCCTCCTCCTCCTCCTCCTCCTCCTCCTCCTCCTCCTCTTTCTATTTACCTTTTACTTAAATCGAAATACAAGGTAAGTTTTATTTAAGGAATATGCTAATCATAGTTCGGGGGCTATGGTTAACAGATTTCTTTATTTAAACGAAAATAATAATGATAAAGCTATGGTTAAAGCTAATTTTATGGTTAATGTACAAGTAAATACGCATTCCTTAAAATTACAGGTAGTTTTTTTTTGACGATATTTTAAACGGTTATTTTTCAAAAGTTAATGTACATCAATTTTACACATAAACTTTGTTCATCAACCATAACCCCAGACTATATTTGTTCATATAACCGATGAAACTTTTTAAAATGTTTCCCAAACTTTATCAACGAAAAACAACAAAATCTCTAAAGTTAATAGACCATTTTAGACAATATATCATTCTAAGATTCGATATCTTAAGAAAATAAAAAGCAAACCATATAAAGCAAACACGCTATTTCTATTTCTATTTTTAGTTACTTTTTCTTTACAATACCATTGTCCGACCAAAACTCACACTAAAAAAGCACACACACCGCCGTATCACCACCAATGACACGCCACCACCTCCTCCTCCTATTTCTATTTCTATTTACCTTTTCCTTAAATCGAAATACAAGGTAAGTTTTATTGAAGGAATACGCTAATCATAGTCCGGGGGCTATATTTAACAAATTTATTTATTTAAACAAAAATAATAAGTATAAAGCTATGATCAAAGCTAATTTTATGGTTAATATACAAGTAAATACGTATTCTTTAAAATTTACAGGTATTTTTTCTAACGATATTTTAAACGGTTATTTTTTAAAAGTTAAAGTACATCTATTTTAAACCTAAACTTTGTTCCACAACCATAACCCCGGATTTTATTTGTTCATATCACCGATGAAACTTTTTAAAATCTTTCCCAAACTTCACCAACGAAAAACAAAAAAATCTCTAAAGTTAATGGACCATTTTAGACAATATATCATTCTAGGATTTGATATCTTAAGAAAATAAAAAGCAAACCCTATAAAGCAAAACACGATATTTCTATTTCTATTTCTATTTACCTTTTCCTCACAATACCATTTTCCGACCAAAACATACACTAAAAATGTACACGCACCGCCATATCACCACCAATGATACGCCACATCCTCCTCCTCCTCCTATTTCTATTTCTATTTAACTTTTCCTTAAATCGAAATACAAGGTAAGTTTTATTTAAAAAATATGCTAATCATAGTCCGGGGCTATGGTTAACAAATTTCTTTATTTAAACGAAAATAATAAGTATAAAGCTATGATTAAAGCTAATTTTATGGTTAATGTACAAGTAAATACGCATTCCTTGAAATTTAAACGTATTTTTTTTGACGATATTTTAAACGGTTATTTTTCAAAAGTTAAAGTACATCAATTTTAAACATAAACTTTGTTCCTCAACCATAACCTCGGATTATATTTGTTCATATCACCGATGAAACTTTTTAAAATGTTTCCCAAACTTCACGAGCGAAAAACAACAAAATTTCTAAAGTTAACAGACCATTTTAGACTATATATCATTCTAAGATTTGATATCTTAAGAAAATAAAAAGCAATAGGGCTGAGCAATCCCGACCGAAACCGAATGGCCCGACCGAAACCGACCGAAACCGACCAAAACCGATTCGATACCGGGTAAGTCGGGTCGGTATCGGTATTGTAAAAAACAAGAAGTCGGTGTCGGTATCGGGTCGGTACTAAAACCGATATTAGCCCGACATAGCCCGTCAGCCCGAAGTACACTATATTACCCTTTTCTTTTCATTGGCCATACAATCTTTTTCATCCACTATCCACCATATCCTATCATTTGTCTTTTTCATTCATTGTCTTTTTCATTCACTATCCACCATATCCTACCAGTGACCCCAAATCAAACCATAATCAATAAAATAAATTCAAGAACCCATATCACCACCACCATCGTTCCATCACACGAGCTCATAAGGTAACAATCTTTCCAAAAACATTTAAACAACCGTAATGAGACGATAGTAAGTCTCCTCACAATTCCAGGGAATCTTGTGGCGTCAATTTCCAGCCATCTGTGAAAGTCGGACCATTCAACATGAATTGGGGTTTGATGTTGTGTGAAAAGTCGGGACTGATACCCCAATACCGAAACCGATCCCGAGTAGCCCCGACTAATACCGAAACCGACCGACTACTATTCGGTTCGGTTTCGGTCCTGAATTTCGACATTAGTCGGTAGCGGTCTTAATCGGTATCGGGTCGGGTCGGGACGGTATTGGCCCGATGCTCAGCCCTAAAAAGCAAACTCTATAAAGCAAACTTGCTATTTCTATTTCTATTTCTATTTACCTTTTCCTTACAATACCATTTTTCCGACCAAAACCCACACTAAAAAAGCACACACACCGCCGTATCACCACCAATGACACGTCACCTCTACCTCCTCCTCCTCCTCTTATTTCTATTTCTACTTACCTTTTCCTTAAATCGAAATACAAGGTAAGTTTTATTTAAGGAATATGCTAATCATAGTCCAGGGGCTATGGTTAACAAATTTCTTTATTTAAACGAAAATAATAAGTATAAAGCTATGATTAAAGCTAATTTTATGGTTAATGTACAAGTAAATTCGTATTCCTTAAAATTTCCAGGTAGTTTTTTGGACGATATTTAAACGGTTATTTTTCAAAAGTTAAAGTATATCAATTTTAAACATAAACTTTGTTCTTCAACCATAACCCCATATTATATTTGTTCATATCACCAATGAAACTTTTTAATATGTTTCCCAAACTTCACCAACAAAAAACAACAAAATCTCTAAAATTAATGGACCATTTTAGACAATATAACATTTTAAGATTCAATATCTTAAAAAAATAAAAAGCAAACCCTATAAAACAAACACGCTATTTCTATTTTTATTTCTATTTCCGTTTTCCTTACAATACCATTTTCGGACAAAAAAACTCTCACATCTCACACCACCAATGACACGTCACTCCGGCGGCCACCACCGCCACCTCTACCTCCTCCTCCTCCTCCTCCTCCTCCTAGTCCACCTCCACGTCACCACCGCCGACGACGCCGCCGTGATGGCAAACCTCGCCAAAACCCTAACCAACACCCCAACCACCTGGACCACCGAACCCAACCACTGCAAATGGGACGGAATCACCTGCGACTCCTCAAACCGAGTCACCGGAATCAACCTTGCCTCAAAATCACTGACCGGAACCCTAACACCAGACCTGAACCAGCTCTCCCAGCTCAAAACCCTAGCACTTCAAAGAAACTCGATATCCGGTGACTTACCGTCGCTATCGAATCTATCGCTTATCGAACAAATTATATTAGATAGCAACAACTTTACTTCCATCCCCCCAGATTTCTTCTCCGGATTAAATAATTTACAAAGTTTTAGTATCTCGGATAATCTAGACCTTTCTAATTGGCTATTACCCGATACGTTAGGCCTAAATAGTAATTTGCAAAGTTTCATAGCGAGTAATTCGAGAATCGTAGGAGTTATTCCTAATGTGTTTGATAAATTGCTTAACTTGCAGAATTTGAGGCTGTCCTATAATAATCTTACAGGGACGTTACCGGACACGTTTGGTGGCTCGCAGATACAGAATCTGTGGCTCAATAATCAGTTGCTTGGCTTTACGGGTTCGATTGAGGTTATTAGTTTTATGGATCAAGTTAGTCAGGTTTGGTTACAGGCTAATGCTTTTAGTGGTGGTATACCTGATTTATCGAATTGTACTGTTTTATTCGATTTACAGCTTAGGGATAATCAGTTGACAGGTTTAGTTCCTGATACGTTGATGTTGTTGCCTAAGTTAGCAAATGTTACGTTGCAAAATAATAAGTTGCAAGGTCCGTTGCCTGTGTTTAGGGACGGTGTTAAAGTTGAATTAGGGGTTACTACTAATAGTTTTTGTTTGTCTACTCCTGGACCTTGTGATCCGCAAGTGACGTCGCTTCTTCAGGTTGCTGAAGCGATTGGGTATCCTATGTCGTTGGCGCAATCTTGGCAAGGGAATGATGCTTGTAAAGGATGGAATTATATTACTTGTGATTCTTCTGGGAAGAATGTGACGACTGTGAGTTTTGGAAACCGGAGGTTTTCGGGTACTATTTCGCCTGCTTTTGCGAATTTGACTTCGTTGAGGAGTTTAACGTTGAATGATAATAATTTTGTGGGGCCGATTCCGGAGGTGTTGACTTCGTTGCCGAATCTTGTGTCCTTTGATGTGTCGAACAATAATCTTTCTGGTAAAGTTCCCGAGTTTCCACAAAGGGTGAAGTTTACGACTACTGGTAATTCGTTGTTAGGTCAAGATGTGCCTATTGGGACAACTGGTTCGGGACCGGCTTCAGGTGGGAGTTCGAGTGGGACGGAAAAAGGGTCGTCTGTTTCGGCTGGTACGGTTGTTGGGATTGTGATTGGTGTACTTGTTTTTGTTGTGATTTTATTGTTTGTGAGTTACAAGTGTTATGTTAAGAAGAGGAACCAGAAGGCGGAGAAGCCGGTTAAAGATTTAGAAAATGGTAAAGAAATCATTAAAGCTAGTGTTATTGGCGGTAGCTCAAATGCTCATAAAGTTGTTAGTGAGTTACAGAGTCAAAGCAGTGGTGATCATACCGAAATGTCAGTCTTTGAAGGTGGGAATGTTAATATTTCCATTGAAATTCTTCGAGAAGTGACCAACAATTTCAGTGAAGAAAATATTTTAGGAAGAGGTGGATTTGGGATCGTTTATAAAGGGGAATTACATGATGGGACTAAAATAGCAGTGAAAAGAATGGAATCGGGTGGAATGGGGACAAAAGGGTTGAAAGAATTCCAAGCTGAAATCGCAGTATTAACCAAAGTTAGACACAGGCATCTCGTTGCTCTTCTCGGATTTTGTGTTAATGGTAACGAGAGGCTTTTGGTCTACGAGTATATGCCACAAGGAACTTTAAGCCAACATTGTTTTGAATGGAAAGAACGTAAAACGAACCCTCTTAGTTGGAAACAACGGGTTTCTATAGCGTTGGATGTTGGGAGAGGAATCGAGTATTTGCACAGTTTGGCACAACAAAGTTTTATTCATAGAGATTTAAAGCCATCTAATATTCTTCTTGGTGACGACATGCGAGCCAAAGTTGCAGATTTTGGTTTGGTAAAAAGCTCACCTGATGGGAAGTACTCTATGGAGACACGATTGGCGGGAACCTTTGGCTATCTTGCACCCGAATATGCTTGTAAGTGCTATGATTTTTCTTTAAAGTCATTGTGTTTCTTTGAAAAACTTTTGTTTTCAAAACCCTGTTACATGTTATTTGTACAATTTCGACCCAATCAACTACAATCGGTCAACTCAGGTTATGTTCTATGCTTTTCTGGTGGGTCAAATGGGTAAATAGACTTTTGTTTTTTTAGCTAAATAGGAAACATGTCAAGCGGGATGAACATGTGATATGACGATTTTAACTCATTAACTTATCTATCGGTCAATTCGAATGTTTCGGATCAACCCAACCCGTTTTAACTTATTACTCAGCCAGCCCAATTTCTCACTTCTATATTTATTACTTCTGACATAAGCTCGAATGTTTCTTGATTCAAAACAGCTACTGGGAGAGTGACTACAAAAGTGGACGTTTATGCATTTGGAGTGGTATTAATGGAGTTGATTACAGGCAGAAAAACCCTGGACGAGACTATGCCAGCTGAAAAAAGTCATTTAGTGACATGGTTCCGTAGGATGCTTATTAAACAAGACATAGTAAAAGCTATAGACGAAACTATTGACACCGCTGATGAAGAAACCCTTGCAAGCATTTATAAAGTTGCTGAGTTAGCAGGCCACTGCACTGCACTCGAGCCAAATCAAAGACCTGACATGGGTCACGCGGTTAATGTTTTAGGCCCACTCGTACAACAATGGAAACCTTCACGACCAGAAGAAGAAGATGGTTATGGCATTGACCCCCATATGAGTCTTTCTCAAGTACTTCAAAGATGGCAAGCAGACGAAGGTACTTCAAGAATGTTTGATGATTCTTTTGGTCAAACTCAATCAAGTATTCCGTCCAACACATTTGGGTCAACGGATTGCCGATAGATAAAAAAGTCAACTTCCGATTTAGAAAATGTAAAAGAAGATGAAACACCTACAGGTCCTACTCATTTCATTTTGATTTATTCATTTTTTTTTTGACATTTCAAATGTTCATTTCATTGTTTGTTTGGTCGAATTCTTTAAATTTATTCGTTACAATTTGTTGTCCGTGTAATGTATATTCTTTTTCTTTTTAATCTTTATATGCTATGTACATTCAATGGTAAACTTAACCATTCTTTTATATATTGAAAACTTTTTCATCGAAGATTTGCAACTCTTCTCCCTCTGTCCCATATTAATTGTCCACGTTTTCATTTTACTTTGTTCCAAAATTATTGTCTCGAGACGCTACCGAGTTAAGATTGGTGGGGGTGAATGTAAGCTGGCAATGAAGTGTAAAGATAAGAAGGAAAGACACAAAGACAGCTATAGAAGAAGGTTTCCATCTGTATATGTATATGTATATGTTTGATGGGAATAAAAACATGTTAGGAATATGACATCTAAGTTGTCATTTTAATAAAGGTGTTTGGTTTTTTTTTCATTATTAAAATTATAAAGGAAAAGATTGCACATGGGGTTGGTTTGATGGATAACGACTCCACACTCTGTTTTTGTGGGCTATAATTGGATTAGAAGATGAGCATATGTCTCAATCATTAACTAAGGTTTTTGTCAAATAGATGCATGGGTTTAGGCTGTAACCAACTTTAACAACATATGGGTAATTGTTTATTTATTTGGTCACAATCAGGTAGGGCTACAAGACAGGTAACAGGACTCGAAAAGTCGAATAGGTTAAAGCTTCGATTCAACTCGATACTTTGATTGATCGATGAGTTTTAAGAGAATTGAACATACGTAATGGACTACTACATCATCGCGTCATATCAATATCACATCACTTACACACACAAAAATTCTATGTTTTAACCCTTAAAAAAACGTTCAGTTTTGGCTCTGTTTAGGTCATTTCCAATGTATACACTAAAACACCAAAATGGTTTAATATGTTAACTATATTATAAAGAATCTCCTCATACTCTTCATCTCTTAAAATTTAAGTAATTTAAATTACTTATTTCCCCTTATTCAATTCAAACACATAAAAATTATAATTAAGTTGAATTACTTATTTACCTCTTACTTATTAAATTCGATATCTTTATGATTTACTCCTATGTTTTAAGTAAGTTAACTTTTAGAGAAATATATTTAAAATATTCATTTTATAAAATAAAATAAAATTAATATTTGAATGAACTAATTTTTTGTATTTGATTTTTTTCCCCCAGTATATGAACAAGTCAGATTCTACGGGGTTAACACTAAGAAGAAAGAAGAGATAATGTTTTAACATTTTAAATTTCCAGATAATTGTATTAAAATCCGAACAACTACTAATAATACTTTTGCCACATTATTTTAAAGATAAATTGTTTGTAATTTGTAGTATTTGCAAGATTTGTTATATTTATTTTGCTAGAAATTGTTATAATGGTTGTTCTATACTTAGAGAAATGCCTAACTTGTGCGAAAGTGAAGGCTGAATATCAAAAGCCATCAGGGTTACTACAGCAACCTGAAATTCCCGAATGGAAATGGGAACAAATCACAATGGACTTCGTTACAAAATTACCTCGTACGTCGAAGGGTAATGACATGATCTGGGTTATAGTGGATCGACTAACGAAGTCAGCACATTTTATTCCCATCAAGGAAAGTTTTAGCGTGGTAAAACTTGTCCAGATATACATCAACGAGGTAGTGACTCGTCACGGAATTCTCACGTCAATTATCTCGGACAGAGATACTCGTTTCACTTCCAGATTTTGGAAGGCATTCCAAGAATCGTTCGGCACTCGATTGGATTTAAGCACGGCTTATCATCCACAGACCGATGGTCAAAGTGAGCGTACTATACAAACACTAGAGGATATGCTGAAAGCATGTGTTATAGACTTCGAAGAAAGTTGGGATAACCATCTACCACCACTGATAGATTTTTCCTATAATAACAGTTATCATGCTAGCATCAAGTGTGCGCCCTTTGAAGCTCTTTACTGAAGGAAATGCCGATCTCCACTGTGTTGGTTGGAACTAGGAGATCGACAACTAATTAGCATGGATGTAGTGCAAGAAACGATCGATAAGATTACCACTATTAAGGAACGACTTAAGACCGCTAGGAGTCGTCAAAAGAGTTATGCTGATGCGCGCAGAAAAGACTTAGAATTTCAAGTCGGTGACATAGTACTTCTTAAGGTGTCGCCTTAGAAAGGTGCAATACGTCGCGGAAAACATGGAAAACTTAGTCCAAGATACGTAGGACCATTTGAGATACTCGAAAGAGTAGGACCATTCGCGTAACGTTTGGAACTACCTCAGAAACTCGGTAACATACATAACACTTTTCATGTGTCGAGACTGAAAAAGTGCTTATCGGACGAAACACTTATCACACCTTTAGAAGAAGTATAATTAGACGAAAAACTTCAATTCGTCGAAGAACCGATTGAAATCATAGATCGCGAAACTAAGAAACTAAGACACAGTCGAATCCCTAGAGTAAGGGTACGTTGGAATGCAAAACGTGGCCCCGAATACACTTGGGAACGGGAGGATTAAATGATGCGTAAGTATCCTCATCTCTTACTTCTCCCACAACGAATGCTACAAGTGGAAATTTCGGGACAAAATTCTTTCAACGTGGGGAGAATGTGACAACCGTCGAAAACTCAGTTAGAGTGTACTAACTGATAACATTGATACTTGTTAATTGATACTTGCTATAGCTGATTTTATGTGTTACGTGGCTACGTAAACATAACTCTTTAAGCTAAGCTCGATGTAACTCATACAAAACCTTTAACGTAGGTTTACGTTACTCAAACACTAAACATGTGTGTCTCGGAATCGGAATCGGAAATCGGAATCAAATCATTAAATTAATCCCAATACCAAGAAAACGCATAATGAACTTGTCTAAGTTCATTTCATATCAAATCGTAAACTTTCAACTAACGAAAAAGCTTAACAATAACGAAAAACGAAAATTTCCAAAAACCGAACAGTTACGCAGCGTAACTATACAGTTACGCTGGCGTAACTATCTGGGATAGTTACGCTAGCGTAACTAGCTTGCAGGTGGGTGGTGAGTCATTTTTGCATGAAAAACGATTGGAATACTTGTCATTTCGTCCCTAACACCTGTACTAGCCCGATTTGACCCCAAGTTTACAGACTTATGCCTATGACTTCATCTCTCTCTCTCTCTCTCTCTCTCTCTCTCTCTCTCTCTCTCCCCCTCTCTCTCTCTCTCTCTCTCTCTCTCTCTCTCTCTCTTTCATTCTAACATCACAAATTCAAACAGAAACACACACTCAATATGCACACAAGCTATTCTCTCTAAAACTCCACCCCTTTCAGTCAATTTGGCAGCAAGAATCACCATAAAAACTCCACTAAAAATGTCCAAACAATCAAGGGTAGCGAGGAGTTTCATCTATTTGGGTCATATAACCGTTTTCTACCATTTTGAAGCCAAAAATCGTCACCAAGACTCGCCAAAGCTTCATTCCTCCATTTCCCTCCGGTATAAACCTTTTTGCTTACTGTTTCTACTCAAAACATACATTGCATGTATGATCTAACACTTAGAAATCGGATTTTATGAAGTTTTAAAGTGTTTTATATGACAAAACGAGTTTTAATAAATCATTACTTAAATCTTAGTTTCTGTGTTTATTGTTATAAACTGTCATTTATAATGTATTTTGATGTTTCTAACATTGCATGTCGAAAATACACCATCAAAATATGAAATTCCAACACGAAAACGATTTTTGACAAACTTGAGGAGCTAAGCTAAGTTTCGCTGACGTAACTATAGTTACACTAGCGTAACTACAGTTACGTTGGTGTAACTACAGTTACGCTACGTAACTGAGATCTGTTCCAGAAATCGTCTCTAATTCGCTGTAAAACGTAACCTTAAGCTCGAGATTTCACGTATCTGTTCTGAAATAACTGTAATCACTTTAACTAGTATTAAAGTGACACTTTGAACATATAAACATCTTATTATGTTAGTAAACTAGATTTAAGATCGTTATTAAAATTGTAAGCGGGAAAGTGTTAGAGTTTTGGACATAAACTATGGCGCGGAAGCGCTGCCCAAATTCTGTTAGACCAGGTCATAACACATCATAAACGAACTAACAATATAACGAACTATTATTGACCTTGGACATCGAGAATATTGGACGTATTTGGACTAAAATTTAATTATAACAATATAAACAATATCCCGGATATATATTAAGTCTTGGTAACAAAGTTAAGCACTTGTATAAACTTGTAAAATGTTAAAAGAAATTTAACATAAAGTGATTATAAGACTTACTCGTACACTTGATACATATTAGGATTCCGGTAATTCCGAGCACTTTCCGAGCTTATCCGAACACGCTACGATCTTCGCAAACCGTGAGTTACAAACCCCTCCTTTTTAAACGCTTTTATAACATTTTTGGGGTGAAATGAGAGTCTTATGCTGAAAAACTATGCTTATGCTGAAACATGCTTTGAATGCTTAAACGAAACGCTTTGATACTTGAATACTATTACAAAAACTATATTGCCGACATTGTTGATGGTTTTGCCAACAACGTTGTGGATACAAAACTATTTTTGCCAATGACAAAACATCGGATCGTCATGTTGCGGACGTTGTACAACATGGACGTGAGATACCATTAAAATTCCCATACACTCCTATGGAACGCTACAGTTGCTATTAATCCCTTTAGAAAGGACCGTTAGTAGTTATGGATAGCGCTATTAGGGTAGAAAGACCCTCACCACAACAACAACAGATGGTGGATAATTATTGCGTGGGTAGGCTATAGGCTTAGCAATGATCATTGGGCAATACTTAGGATTGTCACATAGCCGTACACAATGTGGTCAATGCCTACAAACATGAATACCTATACTTTACTATGCGTCAAAACATGAATACTTATACTTTACGCATTGTTATGCGTCTACTCTTTGAATACTTATACTTTACGCATTGCTAAGCGTCTACCCTTTGAATACTTATACTTTACGCATTGTTATGAGTCAACACTTTGAATACCTATACTTTACACATTGTTATGCGTCAACACTTTGAATACTTATACTTTACGCATTGTTATGCGTCAACACTTTGAATACTTATACATAAACTTTGTAGCTCACTAACTACGTCTTACTTTACGCATTGTTATGAGTCAACACTTTGAATACCTATACTCTACACATTGTTATGCGTCAACACTTTGAATACCTATACTTTACACATTGTTATGCGTCAACACTTTGAATACTTATACTTTACGCATTGCTAAGCGTCTACTCTTTGAATACTTATACTTTACGCATTGTTATGAGTCAACACTTTGAATACCTATACTTTACACATTGTTATGCGTCAACACTTTGAATACTTATACTTTACGCATTGTTATGCGTCAACACTTTGAATGCTTAAACATACACTTTGTAGCTCACTAACTACGTCTCCCGTAGTTAACACTTGACTCGTATTTTCAGGAAACGAATAAGCTTTGAGATGATGCTTGTATGCTTTGGGCTGATGACTTCAAGAAAGGGAAGGGTTCGGGTGGTTTGGTTATGTAAACTTTGGTTATTGTAATCGGATATGTAAACAATGTTTTTAAACACTTGTGAACCTTTAAGTTATGTTTTATTTAATATAACTTGGTGTTTAATTATAAACTTGTGTATCGAATACTCTCGCTCGTGTTTCCGCTTTAGCGGGGTGTGACACTATAGTAGAGTTTTATCATGGGCTCAGATTTTATTAAGTTATTGGGCTTCCCTGTGCAACCCAAATTCTTCAATATGTGATTAAGAAATAAAATTATTTATTTGTTTGTGTGACTTAAATCCTTATCTAACAAGGTTGTAGTAAATTTGTAAGTTGTAGAACTATAAATTATGTGATCGAAAGCTTCAATGAAATTACGTTTTTAACGATTTATAATTCATATTACTCGATCATTCGTTTTTATGTGGACGTAAGTTGAAATCAAACCATTACCCACAATTGACTTCGATACTTGTGTTATTCAGTTAAGCTTATGTTAAATTTTGTGTATGAGACAAATCATCAATTCATTTTTTATGTGAAAATAAAATCTTATTCATAACCCTAGTTACACCAATTTTACCTTCCCCGATCATGAGCATCTTCATTCCAACCACACACAAAAATGCAATAGCAGACTGCCACTAATAACCAACCATACTCCCATCTGACTAGCCTCATACACCACTTATTAAACCAAGCTGCAACATCCCCTCAAACCCAATAGATAATTCCACAAACGGGTCGAAACTCCATCCTTTCAGTCTAAACCTCTTAATCCAATCCACCCAAACAATATTCTTATCCAGGAACAAATCATTCCAACTCTCCAAATTCTTTAAACCTAAGCCACCTTGATCTTTAGGTTTGCAGATTTCCTTCCATGCAAACATTCTTTCCAATGCTTTAGTGACTGTTATAGGGAGACATCCAATACACCTGAAGATCGAGAAGATGCAATTAGCTGCAGTCTGCCAAGGCAATTATTTTTCCAGTTTGAAATCCTGCTCTCAACATTACTAACAATTGATAGTTAAAAGTACCCTTTTCAGCAATCATCCATTACCATGAAAGAACCCATATAATTCTCCATTTACATTCAATCCAATTGACCATGCTACTGTGAAAACCAAACCCCATGAGACAGTCTTCCAACTAACACAACAGATTCAGTAAAGACTTCCTCTACTTCTTCAACCTCATTATCAATTACAACATTCTTAGTATCACTTTGCTGAGTCTTCTTATTCACAATTTGCCAATGCTTGTCAAAATAGTCATTCATGTCCTTATCCCATTTTAATCTTTCCAAAACACCTGGTAATTCCTTAGAAAAGAGGAATTTATCTACAATCCTATATTTCTGACAAATTAGATCTTCAGTTATCTCACTAGATCCCATATTGCCAAGAACAGAGAACTTGTTTGCTGACCTCTTCATTGCTTCCAAAATATCATCCTTAGCATTCCATACTTTATTTTGCTTTGCCTTGAGTATCTTTGGATTGTGCACTTTTAAGTTTTGACTCCCATTATTCTCCTCACCCTCTACCCCCTCATTTTTACTCTTTCACTTAGGTTTAGGTGGCAAACTATTACTGTCACATACCGCTCAGTCAGAAACCCGATGTGTACATTATCATAGGTATCAGAAGACCAAGATTACATCGAATAAAACTACAACATTAAATTTACATTAATAAAGTTCAGGAGTTACAATACAAAATAAAAACAACATGAAAACCAGTTTGTGGCTTAAATAGAAACTAAACTACTTCTAGCTATGTCTATTCAAAAGTCAATACAAAATCAAAAGGTAAATAATGTAACTCCACAATCACTACAACAAAAACAGCTTTTGGCGACGACAGAAAGTCGTTGGGAAAGCTGAAAATGTCGTTGCCAAAAGGTTTTCCCAACGACATGTCGTTGGTGTTAAGTCGTCGGTAAAAGTTCGTCGGGGAAACCTTGTGGCGACGACAAATGGCGACGACTTGGTGGGGCCCACGTTGACTTTCAACGGATTTTGAAATTTTTTTTAGCGACGACAAGATTTTCATTTTTTTTATTATATTTATTATTTTTAATTAAAATTTATTATTAAAATAATTATTTATTATTTAAAAAAAAAAAAAAAAGGGGGGCCCTAGCCTTTGGCGACGACATGTCGTCGCCATAGGTCCTGCAGATTTTTTTTTTTACAGCTTGTTTGAAACAGCTTATTTTCCAGCTTTTCGCTCATACCGACCTGTACAGCTTATTCAAACAGCTTATTTCCAAAAAAGTTCAAACCCGACAATCGAATATATTAAAGTCATAATCATTAAAACATAAAACAATTATCCGAAATACACAAATAATCCGAAAATTTGATAACGAAACATAATAAAGAAAAACGATAAAATGTATTAAAAAATCTAAAATTGTTCAAACATACATGAATCAATCAACATTGTCTTCATCCGTATCGTCTTCCGTCTCTTCGTTTTGATGATCATCAACTACGGGATAAGTTGGCACAACAAAACCCGGGTTTGATGCTTGAAACGCTTGCAAAAATCGTCTCATCTCTTGTTGTACCCTTTGTTCGATCACATTGTCATTTATGTACATAGTTGATGAACTTGGTTGATTTGATGAAGTTGGTAAAGAACTAGTCGCCGACATAGGTAGCTTTCTCCCCCGTCCACGATTGTGGCCACGACGCACTCCCAAAACCGCATCCATTATGTCCTCCTCACTTGTCAACGGGGATCGAGTCTTCAAATCAACCATTTGCCGCTAAAAAGTTACAAGATATTAATTATTAGTCGCGGTTGATAATATATAACCCATTTGACCCGTTTTTAGTTTTTTGATACTTAAAATTTATGTTTTACCCATATTGACCCGTTTCACCCATGTTAAGCTTTTTACCCGTTACAAAATGTTAATTAATAGTTTCGGTTGATAATATATAACCCATTTGACCCGTTTTTAGTTGTTTGATCCATATATCTTATGTTTTACCCGTTTTGACCCGTTTCACCCATTTTAAGCTTTTTACCCGTTTTACTCATTTTACTTACATGCAAAGTTTCCGCTTCCTTGGAAACCCATTCCTTGTTCCGGTTATCGACATGCATTTCCTCATAATTGTCGATATGACTCGGATAATCACACTTCGGGTCCTCGGCTCGCTATTAACACATTAAATTAAATAATACCAATGAATCAAATTTATCACAACTAATTAAATACATAAAATATTAATACTAATGAATGAAATGCTACTTACCCGATACGCCCTCCTACTAACATAAGATCGACTTCCATGCTTACTTGCGTATTTTTGTTTACTCCTATTTTCGGAGTTCTTCTCTGCACGGCTTATTTGACTAGGGCTCGTGACATAGTCTACGAATGGACCCCACAAATGAGGAGGAACTCCGGCCGGGGGATCGTCACGAAGGTGATTAGGATCCTCGTACCCATCACGTGCCACAAAGTAATCCCTCTTGAAATCTGCCTTTGCGCCTTTATATCTCTCTTGACATATCGCCTCCACCCCGGCTCTCACCGTTCTTTCCGTATCTCCGCCATCCAACCACTGCCTCATGTCAAAGTATTTCTACAATTTAAATAATATAGTTAGAACTTTATATTTGATAAACATATAAATATAGTAATCTTTTGAAAGAAACTCAACTCGAATCTCGGGCCAAATCCGAAGCTTCTGATCCTGAGGCACCCTGGCCCAACTCGGGTAATGTTTGGGAAATGTAAAATCCCTAACAATGGACCCGATCAGAGAAATGACCATCTGCCCATACCCCTCCACCGGACAATTTATAAACATACAATTTAAAAACATACAATTTAAACATACAATTTATAATCATACAATTCATAAACATACACTTTTTATATACAATTCATAATCATACAATTCATAAACATAAATTTTCTAAACATACAATTCATATTCATACACTTTTCCAATTCATATTCATATTCATATTTATATTCATATTCATATTCATATTCATACACTTTTCCAATTCATATTCATATTCATATGTATATCTCTAAACATACAATTCATATTCATATTCATACACCTAGATAACACATTTCCAATTCTAAACATACAATCTATAAATACATTTCCATCATACAATTCTAAACATACAATCTATAAATACATTTCCAATTTATAAAAAAGTCTAACCTTTAAAAGAGGAGGTAGGAGATAACACCGGAAAAATCACACCCTACAATAACATAAATACCCAAATCAATAACATAACAAATTACAACCCTAAAAAATCCATAAATAGCTTAATTTTAATAAAAAAAAAATATAATACCTAGATATGGTGGTGGTGGCGGGTATATGGTGGTGAAGGGTATATGGTGGTGGTGGCGGGTATATGGTGGTGGTGGTGGTGGCGGGTATATGGTGGTGGTGGCGGGTATATGGTGTAGGTGATGATATTTGAGGGATTTTGTGAGATTTATGGTGTTTGGGTGGTTTGATGATGGTGGATGATGAATAATTAACAAAATAATTGCAAAATCGCCGGTTGGGGTTTGAGAGATTTGTGTTTGTGTTTTTGTGTTTGTGATAAATGATAGTTAGAAAAGGGATAAAATCTGCTCAGACCTTTCCCGACGACATTTCCCGACGACAAGTCGTGCCTAAAACCTAGTCGCGGGAAACGAAAAGTTTGGGGGGAAAAGTGTTGACTTTTTTTTTTGACCACATTTCCCGACGACATGTCGTCGCCAAAACCCTATGGCGACGACATATTTTGAATTTTTTTTTTTTTTCGTGTTTTCCATTTTCATAAAGATAAGAAATTGTAAAATAATAATGTATATTAATTAAAATAAGCCCTAATTAAAATAAGCCCTAACTTTTCGTCGATGCTAACTCATTTGTCAAATTCGGTGGTCTTGAAACTCATACACGACTTAAATCGACACTTATTACACCCGCATTAGATGTTCTCCGGAAATCATATCTTGAAACTCATAACTATCTAGTAGCACATCATATCTTAGTTGCATCACGTTTTCGTTTCTCACCCATTAGATGTAACACATTATATAGTGTGATTGTTGATTAAAACCGGTTATACACATTTGATTGAATTGTAATCGAACAGTTAATGATGTACGTAAAGGGATAGTAATTATCATTACTATCATATCATTGTTGTCGAAGTTTAATGATCGACCGATTTAAGCCTATATTTGTGTCAATAGAACCACTTACTTGATTGAATGATATCATTGCCAATTGTGTAACACACTCGAGATGCAATGATTCGTAATGTTGTTGATTACATGTAAAAAGGACTTTTAATAAAACCGGTTACACATTTGATTGAATTGTAATGATCGATATGATTTATGGTATAATCGAACAGTTAATGATGTACGTAAAGGGATAGTAATTATCATTACTATCATATCATTGTTGTCGAAGTTTAATGATCGACCGATTTAAGCCTATATTTGTGTCAATAGAACCACTTACTCGATTGAATGATATCATTGCCAATTGTGTAACACACTCGAGATGCAATGATTCGTAATGTTGTTGATTACATGTAAAAAGGACTTTTAATAAAACCGGTTACACATTTGTTACTTAAGTATGAGTATCTTTATAAACGTCTATCTATCTTCAAAGTACACATATATTTTCAATATCCAGTCGTAATCTTAAAACCTAATGACAAAAGGACTTATCTTTTATCAAAACACGTTTGTAACTTAATTCCGAATGACTTATTATTTAAAGTATTTCAAACGTCTATAATACCTATTTATCATTATTATTTGAAATATTATACAAATCAAACATAAGTAAAGTATGTAATTATTAATATAATAATTTATTATAAATATATAGATATAATACTATAATTATTACAATACAAATTATATATTACTTTTTTAAATAATATTTCAATTTCATATTACTTTTTCAAATAATATTTAAATTTTTAATGGATATAAGTATATTTAAAAAAATATATATTTTTTCTAAATAAATTATATTTAAATTAAATATAATTTAAAATAATATTTAATTATTATTATTTATTTCAGATTTTTTTATTAAAAAGATTTTTAAAATTAATTTTAATTAAAATGATATTTAATTATTAATTTTTTTTATTAAAAAGGTAATTATTTTAATTATATTTTTAAATGATATTTAATTATTAATTTTTTTTTTTATTATAAAGGCTTTTGGCGACGACATGTCGTCGCCAAAAGTAATATATTTTTAATTTTTAATTTTATTATTAAATGATATTTAATTATTAAATTTTTTTTTTATTAAAATAGTTTTCCCCACGACATGTTGTCGCCAAAAGTGGCGCGGGAAATTATTTTCATATTCGCGCCAATATTTTTACACGACAAAAAAAAAATATATATATAATAAACCTTTCCCGACGACATGTCGTCGGGAAAAGTCTCGGTCGTTTATTTGACCAAAAGAAAGTCAAAAAAACCAAATTTTTGTCGTTTAATGGGACTTTTAGGCACGACATGGTGTCGTCGGGAAATGTTATAATTCTTGTAGTGAATCGATGCAAATCTCAACCTTCTGAAAAGCGTTGAAATATGACGTCAACATGAAGTTGGTGAATCATTCGTATAGTATTAATTCATAAGTAATAAGAGTTTATAAGTTACTGTCTTGATTTATAACATAAGTGTGAGAACATTGCCCTAGATATCAATACATCTGAATCTGAAAAGTAAACCGACTAACTCCCACCTTGGCGTGTCAAACCAAGTATATCACGAAAAACTAACGGTCATAACATCGACTCATAGGGACAACCCACCGACATAATCCCATATCAACGATGAGGGTTGGTCAAACCCATATATATATATATATATATATATATATATATATATATATATATATATATATATATATATATATATATATATATATATATATATATATATATATATATATACCGGAGGCTCATAAAGCTAACAGATGTATAAATCGAGGGTCTTGCAAGCTAGGCCATACAAGAAAATGACATCTAACTAAAGGCAAGTCCTAACTCACAAAGGTATACAAGCCCAAAATAATATATATATATATATATATATATATATATATATATATATATATATATATATATATATATATATAGATGTATCACGCTTTCCAGCCCCAAAAGTAAAACAAAAGTGGGGTGCGAATACTACAAGAATCAACAAAGCAGGTGTCGAGGTGACAATAAGCAGAAAACACTCCGCCGCCTAAGTGTCCTAGATCAAAAACATCAAGTAAATCTATTAACCTCTAAGATCAAGTGTAGTCTGGTTTAGCCTTCCAGTTAACGTTATATTATATAGTATATTCAAAAGTGTCCGAAAGATTAATATTTCGAGTCAAAGTGACGAGTAGGAGATAACGATATTTCGAGTCAATAATGACTACTAGAAGATATCGATAATTTGAGTCAATAATGACGAATGGAAGATAACGATATTTCGAGTCAATAATGACTACTAGAAGATATCGATAAGTTGTGTCAATAACGACGATTAGAAGAGAATGAT
Source organism: Senecio squalidus (assembly GCA_910822075.1). Taxonomy (NCBI): domain Eukaryota; kingdom Viridiplantae; phylum Streptophyta; class Magnoliopsida; order Asterales; family Asteraceae; genus Senecio; species Senecio squalidus. The sequence continues at coordinate 30,902 of CAJVGC010000083.1, forward strand.
ATCTCGAGCCGCAAATGACTAACATAAATATCGTTTGAAGATTGAATGTTGACAAACAAAGTGTCGTCAACGTCCATCGAGTTCAATGTTTAAAGATGGTTGACTTTAGTCAAAGTCAACGATTACGATAAATAGTCAAAGTCAACTAAAAAGTCAACATTTGACATTTGAAGAATTTAAATATTTTTAGTAAAAATAGTTTGAAATCACTTTTATAAGAGTTTAACGAAAGGTTATAATTTATCATTAGAATTTGAGATTACGATCGCATTTTTGAGGAAAAGTATATTTGTAGAAAATATATACGTTTAGCGAAAATCATATTAATAGCTATTATGTTTATGATTGCGATTACGATTTTAGCCCAAAACATCTATTTGTCGATATATACTATATTTACGTTTAATAGTATAAGTATATATAAGTTTATGTTTGCTTAAAATATATAATGTTTTGGTTCAACAACTACTGCGGCGCATCTACCCATCACTGCGACGCAGTTGGTGTAATGCAGGAAACTGGACAACGTACTGAAGCATTACTACGGCGCAGTAAGCTTGTTCCACAACCCGTTGCGGCGAAGTAAGCAAGTACTGCGACGCAGTGGTGCCAAAACCAGTTTTTAGACTTTTCTTTTAAACGCTTTAAGTCTCGTAAATGTTTATAAGAAGTCGTAATACTAATAAGTAATTTGTCCAGAATTTTATATTATATAAATATGTATATAAGTCCATACTTATACTTATTATGCAAACTTAGAGACATTGTTAGCGGCATGTATTAACAAGTCACAAATTTAGCGACATCCTTAGCGACATGTATTAATTAGTCGCAAATTTTGGCGACATCCTTAGCGTCATGTATTCACAAGTCGTGAATTCGATGACATCCTTAGAGTCGTGTACTAGCATGTCGCAATTCAGCGGCGTACGTAGCGACATAATTTGCGACACCGGAATTAAAAAACATATTTTGTGATGATAGTTGCGATGATAACGACATCTACGTAGCTAATAATATCGATATTCATGTCTCAATTTTGCGACACTATAGAGCATGTCGCTAAACAAGTCGCTAAAAGGCTACTTTTTTATAGTGTTAGATCCGAACATCTCAATTGCTCAGTTAGGTCTATTATACAAAAGTCGAGTCAACTTTAGATATCAAATTATAAAAGTATATAAACAGACTCGAAATTGATACAGGAATGTGAAACCACACCAAAGACAATCGGAATTTCAATAAACCCTAAAAGGGTGCCCAAACGGGACTTCGAGATATACTCTCTCTTTTCTTAATTCATCATCAAAACTTATTAAAACTCTAAACCTAACTAACTATATATAACTATAAAACCCTAAAATATAACTTGAAGAAAAAGACAAATAATTAATATAAAAAGATAGATAATGACAATTAAAATTGTCATCTTTAACCCGTTATCTTTTCGAACAATCAAAAGGTGACTTCACATGTTAACCAAAGAACCGACGGCTAAGCCAGAGGAGTTGGAGGCCTGAAGGAATACCCGCATCATTCTCCCCCTCTTGGAAAAAGACTCGTCCTCGAGTCTTGGTTTTCCCAAGTCTCTAACTCTGAAACTTTCTAACCCCACTTCGTTTCTTTAACTCGGCTCCTCAAAAAGCACTATGTGACATCATGATCAACCATTCAATAAAAATATACGGGGGACATCATCCTCAAATCACGCTACCGGAGGCAAAAGGATGCTCCTCTTCCTCCTCACCTTCGTCCCTGACGTTAGGTTCGGATTCGGTTTCCTTTTTTCAGCAACTCAACGGTTGGTTCATTCTTAGAATCTGTTTGAAGTTCTTTCACTGTTTATGGAGGTCTTCATTCTCTACAACCTGTGTGTATCATTGGTTGATGGTATCGTTGCCTCGTCCGGCGAATCTACGATTACCTAAATCAAAAGCCTTGCGTTAGTTGATCCCAAAATTCTGCACAAACTGCAGACACTTCGGACAGTAATATCTCACTGTAAAAAACTCCAATCGAAAATCCCTTCGGTCAGAACGTGCGTCGATGAGTCTTGAACCACATATCCAAAATTCAGAGCGATCCAACGGTGAACGAACCCCTGCCGCCATTTCTCCCGCAGCTGCGCAGATCTGGACGGACATGAACGAATTTGTTGGTATTTTTCGAATTGACATCTTCAAGTTGTGTGATTTCTTACCTCTAACCTAAGCTCTGATACCAAATGATGCAGATATGTTGTGAATGAATAGAAATCACACCAAAAGACAATTGGAATTTCAATAAACCCTAAAAGGGTGCCCAAACGGGACTTCAAGAGAACTATCTCTTTTCTTAATTCATTCTCAAAACTTATTAAAACCCTAAACCTAAACAACTATATATAACTATAAACCTAAAACATAACTTGAAGGAAAAGATAAATAATTAATATAAAAAGATAGATAATGACAATTAAAATTGTCATATTTAACCCGTCATCTTCTCGAACGATCAAAACGTGACGTCACATGTTAACCAAAGAACCGACGGCTAAGCCAGAGGAGTTGGAGGCTTGAAGGCATACCGCATCATTCTCCCCCTCTTGGAAAAAGACTCGTCCTCGAGTCTTGTTTTTCTCAAGTCTCTAACTCTGAAACTTTCTAACCCCTCTTCGTTTTCTTTAACTCGGCATGTGACATCATGATCAACTATTCAATAAAAATAATCGGGGACATCATCCTCAAATCACGCTACCGGAGGCAAAAGGATGCTCCTCTTCCTCCTCACCTTCGTCCCTGACGTTAGGATCAGATTCGGTTTCCTTTTTTTCAGCAACTCAACGGTTGGTTCATTCTTGGAATCTGTTTGAAGTTCCTTCACTGTTTATGGAGGTCCTCATTCTCTACAACTTGTGTGTATCATTGGTTGATGGTATCGTTGCCTCGTCCGGCGAATCTACGATTACCTAAATCAAAATCCTTGTGTTAGTTGATCCAAAATTTTGCACAAAACTGCAGAAAATTCGGACAATAATATCTCACGGTAGAAAAATCCAATCGAAAATCCCTCCGGTCAGAACGTGCATCAATGAGTCTTGAACCACATATCCAAAATTCAGAGCGATCCAACGGTGAACGAACCCGTGCCGCCATTTTTCCCGCAGCTGCGCAGATCTGGACGGACATGAACGAATTTGTGGGTATTTTTCGAATTGATATCTTCAAGTTGTGTGATTTCTTACCTCTAACCTAAGCTCTGATACCAAATGATGCTGTAATGTGAAACCACACCAAAGACAATCGGAATTTCAATAAACCCTAAAAGGGTGCCCAAACGGGACTTCGAGATATACTCTCTCTTTTCTTAATTCATCATCAAAACTTATTAAAACTCTAAACCTAACTAACTATATATAACTATAAAACCCTAAAATATAACTTGAAGAAAAAGACAAATAATTAATATAAAAAGATAGATAATGACAATTAAAATTGTCATCTTTAACCCGTTATCTTTTCGAACAATCAAAAGGTGACTTCACATGTTAACCAAAGAACCGACGGCTAAGCCAGAGGAGTTGGAGGCCTGAAGGAATACCCGCATCAGAAATACTCATACATACCATCAAACTCACCCACCTCATCTATATATGAATGGCTTTTATCTTATTGTACTTTTAGTATATCCAAGTTACAATATTTTATATTTACAATCTTAATTCTGTTGAAGTACACTAGAAGTTTTGACTTAAATAAGAGGTTAACGGGTTTCTTAACTGTTTCAGTATTGAACACACTAGTCTAAACCCGAAACCTTTTCACACCTTTTATTCATGTTTATGTGAAGAACAAGTTTAGCTTTTAATGAGTTTTTTCATATTTGTTTGTGAAGTACCACCTTCCGCCATAGCTTCCATGGCCATACTCTTCAACTTATCACAATTTTTCGCAATTTCTTCACCGCCCATTACCGACTCCAAACACCTCATTATCTCTTCTCTCCCCACCACGCCTTCACAATCCGCCACCCCCTTCACTGTTGGAATTAATCATATAAACAGGTTTATGTTACTGTATTTACGTTATGTTTATGTTTGTAAATAAATGGGTCAAGAAACTTGGGTCATTAGGCTTAAGTTCTGTAAATAGTTTAAGGCCCATATGTGGTAGTTATTTAGTAACGTTTAAATTAGGTTAACCGTATCATAAGGTGTCGATTGAAGAATCACAACCTTATAATACAACGGTTAGTTTAGTATATATTTGTAACTTCTATTACGTTTGAAATCAATCAAAACAGTTTCTAGTTATTCTTTCTGTTATTGCTGTTTCCTCAAATACACACACACATCAGATTATTTGCAGGCTGTTAACGATTATTTGCAGGCTGTTGATTGCATAAAGATGTACAAGAAGAATAACATATGGAAGGCCAATTCGCAACATTCACCCCGTTCCCCCACACTTCCTCTGCCATCTTTGCATTAATCTTTTGATCCACAACTTGGGGGCAACCTACAACGGCTACCCCACTAGCCACACTCTCCATCATCGAGTTCCACCCACAATGCGAAACGAAACACCCAATCGCTGCATGGTTTAACACCTCCACTTGGAAACACCATTTCACTATCATTCCATCATATGCCATATTGTAATTCTTCACCACTTCATCGTTCTCTCCATGATTACGTATAACCCATAGAAATGGATGACCAGATTGAATTAGCCCTTGAAACATCTCCTCCTTTTGTTTTTGTCCTAATTCCACAATGCTTCCAAACGACACATAAATCACGGATTTCTTTGGTTTTATATCAAGCCATTGGAGATAGGTTTGTGGAAATGAATCTTCAGGTTTTGTAGGAAGTAACGGTCCCACGGATAAAATGTTTATACCATTAAGTATCGGTTGAATCGATTCTTTTTCTAATCCATCAAAAGTGTTGATTAGCACCGTGGGATTAGGGTTTTTTTTTTTTAGGGTTTGTATGTGTTCTTGAAAAACAGGTCCTAGTTTATGTATGGGTAAGATATATTCAGGGATATCATTATATTCTAACAAGGGCAATCCTGGTATTTCAACCATACCAGTAGGATCAATAGTCGAATTTATTAGCTTTCCATCACTTTTTAACAAATGGTACACCAATGAAAAAGAAGCTGCTGATTGAAAAAAGAAAAAAGCCGATGGCACGTGAAGTTCACGTGCCACCTCTGCCACCCATGGTAGGCAGAGGCCATAGATTAGGAAATCCACCTTTTGGCTCTCTTTAGCTTTTTTTAATAAGAGAGTTTTTAGGCTAGTTGAGGCTATAGGTTTCATTTCTTGAAAGTAGTTTGGTTTTTGAGAGGCTCCGATGTCGTCTTGGCCATCGGAGAAGGAATCGTAAGATATTTCATGGTTGGAAGGGAGGTTTTTTAGGCCATGAACTGTCGTGGCTACGGTGACTCGTGCACCGTAGCCGGTGAGCTTGGTGGCTAGTGTGAGAGTTGGGTTTATGTGGCTTTGGAGTGGGAAACATACAAGAAGGAAATGATGGTTTTTCATAATTAAGGTTGTGAATGGATTTAGGATAGAGTTTATGTCTCCATGAATCTGTTATATATAAATTCTTTCTGGTTTATAAGATTTAATTTCTTGTGTGTTAATTTTATAGTTTTGTTATAATTAATACGATCGAAGCTTTTAAATACTATAAAACTTGTTTTGGAAATACTAAGTTGAATTTTTCCTAATGAGGTGTTTTTTTAATTTACTTCGACAACTTTTTCATCCTCTCTCATTTCAACATTAACTTTATTAGTTAGAAAATAGTGTTTTTTTGTGAATAATTAAAGGAAATGCGATTATGCGAATATAAAACAAAACAAAAAAACAACAAAAAAAAAACAAAGTAAAGTAGACGGCGAAAGAGATTTAATATTTATTTTCTATCATTAGGAATTTTAGACAACTTAAAATGGCTTATGAATATATAAATAAAACTAGCTTTTATTATTATTATTATTATTATTATTAATATTATTATTGTTTTATTTCTACATAATACTTTAATGTACATATACCGAGTGTATGAACTTTTTCATATTTTCTAAAAAGAATGGTTTAACATTTCAAAAGAGTTAAGACTATTCATAACAAATATTTAGTTAAGAAAATTAATTGATAGATCTAAATAAACTAGACTAAACTTAGACAGATTTAATAGGCAACTTCAAAAAATAAATAGCTAATATAAAAAGAAAGAAAGAGTGAAGTATATGTATTATAAGTTGTACGAGTTAGATTTACTTTTAGATATATATTTTCGACCTATGTATCGTTATATGTAAGTTAAAGTTATACCGATCATTTGAGAATCATCTCTCTTTACTTTTAGTTCATCTCCCGATCATAATTTCTGTTTGTACAGTTCTTTTCAAAAACTTATGTTTCATAATAAAAGTTGTATTGTCTTTTCTTTAGAACAAAACCACTTTTTGTCATTATAGTTTTGTTTATATAGTTGTTTTATTACGTCTTAAATATTTGTTTATAGTTAATTAATAGTTGGAATCTTATTAATTTTTATTTTGATGTTGACTGTGATGCGTGTCCTGACACTCGTCGGTCTACATCATGGTTTTGCGTTTTCCTCTGGGATAATGATGTTTTGCTTTTCCAACCTACAACATGTCATGTCTCGTTCTAGCACCGAAGTTGAGTATCACGTCATTACCAATGTTGTTACCGAAACCACATGGCTTCGTAATCTCCTTCTTGATTTCCATTGACTTTTGTTTCGTGTTACAGTCGTGTTTTTTGGCAATGTTCGTGTTCTATACTTAGGTTCTAACCCTATAAAGCATCAAGAATCAAACATGTGGAAATTGATTTACATTTGTTAGGGCCAGTAGCCATCCGTCACGTTTGTGTGTTACATTTACCCTCAAACTCAGCAATTAGCATATATATATATATATATATATATATATATATATATATATATATATATATATATATATATATAAAAGGACTGGTTCATGTGAGAACTCTTTTTTCTGCGAAAACTACGAGAACTATTAAAAAAAATGTCAATAAACATGCAATTATGTCCATTGACATTTAAAAACTTATGAATGTTAAAAATCTAGTAAAAATATAACTGGAAAATTAAAAAAAATGTATGAATTCACATGTATTTAGAATTGTTCAAATATGAACGATTTTTTTCAAAAAATGAGGGTTCATATATGAACATAATTATTTTACGATATTTTACATGAACTTTTTAGTTTTTTACGTTTATATTTACTAGATTATTAATCTCCAAAAGAGTTTACATGTGAATAAACAAAATAAAACGTGATTTAACACTTTTTTGTGAGAGTTCTCGCAGTTCTCGCAAAAATAAAGGTTCTCGCATTAACCATTCACTATATATATATATATATATATATATATATATATATATATATATATATATATATATAGGGTGAGGTTCAATAGGGATCCCTTTTTTTCTAGAGATCCATGGATCACCTTTAGAGCCACACAATTTCATTAATAGATCAAACCCACGGAGGGGTATTTTAGTCATATTGAAAAAATATTAAAGTTACACGCGCCCCTATGTGTAATTGTTTCCACCGCATATTCTGGCTCAAGCGACAACAAACCTCACATCACTCACTCACTTTTGAGTCTTCCCCCAATTTCTCATAAATTATTAGGTGAAAATCACCGGCGATGACGACGGAGGAACCACCACTCTCCGCCTCATCACCACTCGACAAACCTCATTTACGAGTTCCAGTTACAAGTAAGGGGTTTATTAAAAGAAAGTAAATCGGCGGAATGAGATGCAGTGGTACGTCGTAGCATCGCTCCTGACTGTTCTGACAAGTTCTCAGGTATGAACCCTAATTTTGATCCATTTTACTTAATTAATTAGGGTTTTTGTAACCGCTTTTTGATTTCGATCTCGGTTTTTTGTTTCTAGTGTATGTTATGATCTTTTTAACAAACCACCAATATTTACAACATTCTCTGTGAACCGTGTAATTTGGACCCAGATGGTTCCTTGTTTGGTAGTCCTTCTAAATCCATATATCAAGTATTAATCATTAGTCATGAATAAATGTGTCCCGAGTAGACTAATAATCGATTTAATTTTTTTTATATAAATAGGAGTTGCATATTCAAGACACATTGTACAAATATATTCATATCACGGAGGCGATGATGCGTATGCTGCCATTTGGTTGGATGAACAAGGGTTTGTTCATCATTTTTTAAGGTAATCACCTGTGATTTTAACGTAAAAACAGGTCCGAGTTGAAACTACCACCTCTAACCCGTGAAAAGTTGGATTATCTGCAAAAGGATCAACCCAACTCATATAATTTAGCAATAGAATATTTCTACCCATTCTCTCAAAGTTGATGTGTTAGTATTACATTTTCAAGTAATATGTGTAAAAGATTTTTTTAAAGTTTTTTTATTATCCTCAAAACTCTCAGTGGTCCGCTGTTCATTTTCAGATCTGAGGGTGTAACTTGTTTTCTCTAACGCCATATAGCTAGTTTCCAGTTATGAAAGTTCTACATTTAACTGTCTTTTGATCCCCTGAATTTTGTAGCTTGCTGAGTCTGCAAAAGCACAGTTTTCCGGACGAGATAACAGTGACCACCTTGCTCTTCTCCGTGCTTATGATGGTTGGAAAGCGGCTGAAAGACAGCAATCTGGTCACGAGTATTGTTGGAGAAATTTCCTTTTTTCACAAACTCTGAGAGCTATTGATTCTCTTAAAAAGCAATTCCATTATTTGCTTAGGGACAGTGGTTTGGTTGACAATATGGAGAAATGCAACACATGGAGCCATGACCAACATCTCATCCGAGCCATCATCTGCTCTGGGCTGTTCCCAGGAATTTGCTCTGTTGTGGTGAGTTTGATAAATAGACTCACGGAATCCTTCTAATTATCTCTTATAATTTCAAATCAAGAGTCAAGTTTGGATTAATGCTCTTCTAACTGTTACCAGCTTGTTCCCTAACTTAAGTCTAAGTCAATATGAGAACAATAACCAGAAAGGAAACATAAGTGAGATGAGAAGTAGGGTAATAGGTGAATGAGGTTGATTAGAAAACGGGCTTACAGTGAACTTTTAGAAATTGAACCTGCTTTGATTAAGGAATTAGATATCTGGATATAATAAAGTTAAAGCTTACAGTTATAAAGCTAATAATTATTCTAATGTTAACCATTATTCGTATGTCTTAAACATAATAAAAGTCTATTTTCTGCTCGCAGTTGGTGCAACTATTATCTACACATGTCCATTTAGGTCTCAAAATTGTCGTGTGATTTATCATACAATGATGCATACACACATCAATACCTTGTATATAGGGGCTCTGAACACTTTTCCGCATATAAGATCAGCTCATTTATTTAAAGTGACGATTCTTTTGTTCATATGATATTATGTCTATCTTCGGTCTATTTATCCTACTGGAAATTAATAAATACATTTGTCCGCATTAGTTTGTTACGCCCTTGATCCAGTTATTTACACTTGCCAAAAACTGTAAGATTATGAAAAATTGAGTTTGTCAAATTAAAGGTTTATGTGGTACAAAAATTGGTGTATCATTAATCCAGGTGTACTAAAAGTTATAGCTGTTTTACTGAAAATTGTAAGAACACTACACAATTTGATGTAATAATGCTACTTTGGATGTTTATGGCCGTGTATACAAATTTTTTTTTAATTTAGTGCCTTAGTATGTTGATGTAAAATGTCGCCAAAATGTTTAGTAATCACCTGTGATTTTATAGTTTTTACATTAAGAACTGTTTATAATTTAGTGTCTTAGTACCTTGATGTAAATTGTCACAAAATCTATAGTAATCACCTGTGATTGTATTAATTTAGTGCCTTAAATGTCATAAAAAATGTTTAGTAATCACTTGTGATTCTAAAGTTTTTACATTAAGAACTATTTATAATTTAGTGGCTTAGTACCTTGATGTAAAATGTCACCAAAATGTTTAGTAATCACCTAGTAATCACCTGTGATTTTATTAATAATGTGCCTTAGTATGTTGATGTAAAATGTCACAAAAATGTTTAGTAATCACCTGTGATTTTTTTAATAATGTGCCTTAGTATGTTGATGTAAAATGTCACAAAAATGTTTAGTAATCACCTGTGATTTTATTAATAATGTGCCTTAGTATGTTGATGTAAAATGTCACAAAAATGTTTAGTAATCACCTGTGATTTTATTAATAATGTGCCTTAGATTGTAATATTAACAATCAATTGAAGGTTTGACACAAATATTTTGAATTTAATATGTTACTTTACTAGTTGAATTTTATTTGAAATGAGTAGACAAATATTTTGTTTGAGAATACTTTCGGTTTGGTGTATTTTCTTTGAACAATAACTATGTCACATGTGATTTTATTAAATTAAGTCACTAAATATCTTAAATGTAATTTTGTAGTCAACAAATTGTAAAGGAAAATCATTAGTGATTTAGTGCCTTAATACCTTAATACATTTAAGGTTCTTAATTTAGTGCCATAATACCTTGATGTAGAATTTCATCAAATGTCTAGTAATCACCTGTGATTGTATTAATTTAGTGTCTTATATGTTGATGTAAAATGTCATCAAAATGTTTAGTAATCACCTGTGATTTTATTAATAATTTTCTTTAGTATGTTGATGTAAAATGTCACCAAATGCTTATTTAATCACCTGTGATTATGTAGTTTTTACATTAAGAAACTGTTTATTATTTAATGTCTTAGTTCTTTGATGTAAAATGTCACAAAACGTTTAGTAATCACTTGTGATTTTATTAATAATGTGTCTTAGTATGTTGATGTAAAATGTCACCAAATGTTTAGTAATCACCTATGATTCTATAGTTTTTAAATATAACTTTGTTTAATGCATTATGTATGTGAAAGAATATAATTTTGTTTAATGCATTATGTATTTTGGCTTTATTGCAAGTGGTTGGAATAAATTATTATTTAATACATTTATGTGAAAGAATATTTACTTGGTAAATGTGAAAGAATATATTATTGTTTTGGTAAATGGGACACAAAAGCAGAAAGACAAAAAGACAAAAGACAAAAGCCCCTTCTCAGCCACAAAAGCGCGTGTGAGTAAAAAAAAAAAAAAAAAGGTAAAAAGACTTTTTTGCCCCTCCGTGTTTTTTCCTTACAAATCATTTAAACCCAACTTTTAATCTGAGCCACAAATTTTAGATGATCTTGTGGCTGAGAAAGTGATCCCTGGATCTCTAGCAAAAAAGAGATCCCTATTGAACCCCAATCTATATATATATATATATATATATATATATATATATATATATATATATATATATATATATATATATATAGGGAGTAATTAATGCGAGAACTCATATTTTTGTGAGAACTACGAGAACTCATTCTGGACCACTCATTTTTTTTCAATATTAAATGTTTATTTTTTAATCAATAGGGCAAGTTAGTAAATTCAGTTTTTTCTTTTGAATTAATTTAATTCTTTATTCAATATTTTCCTTTTTTTTCTCTCTTTTGTTGATAATTTATTTTATTATATCTTTTGTTGATAATTTACTTTTTTTTCTCCCTTTTTTCTGATTCTCATTAGAATCGAATATTTCACAATAAAGGAATTGTTCACATCAAAACACAGTCACGTTCATAAGTGAACATGAATTGCTCATTTATGAACAAAACAAATTCACATCAAAACACAGTCACGTTCATAAGTGAGCATGAATTGTTCATTTCTAAACAAAACAAAACTCTATGCGTTAAATTAGAATTAAATTCTCTGTGATAAATAAGAATGTTTATACATGAACAGAGTAAGCTGATATATTTATACCACATACAAAGATTATCATAAACACTATTTTTTTTAATTAGAAACCCTAATTTCGAAAAACTCTAATTTAAACGAACAAATCTATAAAGAAAAAACATAAACATACTAAAAACAATTACACGCATCAAAGTTGTAAAAAGAAAAAAAACAATCAAAGTTGTAAAAAGAAAAAAAACAATCAATCACAAACCTTATCAATAATTTAAACATACAAATATCCAATTAGATTCATCCGCCATATTTGAAAATCAAAACTACCACCGATCACATTTGTGATATTAGCACATATATTACTCATATTTAATTAAGTAGCTTTACATACAAATCATTAAAAAATTATTTTTTTGCTGTTGCTTTTGTGTGTCGATTAGAGAGATAAGAGATGGGTGAATGAAGATTATGAGAGAGAAAATAGTATTTAATAACTAATGAAAAAGGATTTTAACTTTTTTTAAGGAAGAATTAAACATATACGGTTATCTATAATCATGGCAATGCTAAATTCCTAATTCACCATTTTGTTATTTAAATTTATTATCCTTATCTTTCAATTGTATACAAAATTGGCACATAAGATCTCAACCATTGATTAAGTAATCTAAGGGTCCACATTTAGTTCTCGCAGTTCTCGCAGAAATTTTGGTTCTCGCATGAACCATTCACTATATATATATATATATATATATATATATATATATATATATATATATATATATATATATATATATATATATATATATATTTATTCATCGATTTCTTTCCATCAAAGTTGTTACTTGACTTCAAATTCGTCTTAGTGTTCATGAACCCTTCGCTCGGACTGCAGGGTGTGTATTAGATTATAATCTTACAATAGTTTTATAGTGTCTCTTGTATTATAGTATATGGTTTATTACGTAAATATCTTTATTCTTTGTAATGTATATAACACATTGTGAGTAAATCAAAGAACTCTAATGAAATTTCGACAAACCCTAACATTAAACATATATATTTCTTACGAAAGACGACACATTTACCACTTCTGGTTCAATAGCTTTGTTGAATATAAGCATTTTGATTCCTTTTGGGTTATAAGAGAAAATACGACTAAATTAGTAAACAAACTTGTAAAATTGTTTTACATGATAAAAAAACAAACTTATAGGAATCCACACACATATAAAAAGTGTGCAGTCACCAAGTTATTGATCTTACACCACACGCTCCAGAAAACATTTAAGGCGTTGGTTATATTGAAATGGTTTCTCTAATGGTACTATATGCCCTGCATCCTTTATCGAGTCCAACGTTGTTTTCTCTCCCAATTGCCTACGTAAAACATAGTCACAACTCACGATATGAGATAAATGTTTTCCAAAATTTTGAGAAATTGTCAAACTGGAGGAGACTATTTAGGACTAAATGGTGTTCGGCCACCCCTAATGAGGCTAATTTATACAGAAAAGTTTTAGCTCCAATTAGTTCTAACTCAAAAAATACATTATGAACCTCTTTAATCAACTTGTATTTTATGTACGTTGTTTCAATAATATATATCGTCCCTTTAATATAAAATTATGGCTGGACATACATACATGTAGAGCTCAGTTATTTTTTCTTTTGAACAGCAATTTAATTCAGTTCAACTATATTTTTCAACAAAAGGGATATGACTTACGTTTTCATGGTCATAGCAAGGTCGAGATCGAAGAACTTGTCATCATCACCCCATAACATATATATCTCCTGAATGAAAGAAAAAAAAATTAACATTCATGTGTTTGTTATAAGTTGATAATTTATTTTCAAAGTATTGATAATAACAGCCTTGAGGGTTGTGACTAAAACGTAATAATATGTATAAAAATTTGTATTCTATTTGTAGGAGATGAGATCCACATGGAGGGCTTTTTATTCAATATACAACAAAATGATGTATATAATAATTAATTAACCATAATCTGAAGGACTGTTTTTTATCAAAACTCTATTTTTAATAAGGTATAATCAAAATTGTGGAAATTGAGATATTTGTTTCAAAAAATCTATGAAATAATTACAATATTTACTACCTAAGAGTAGGGGTGTCAAAATCGGGTTTGATCGGAAACCAAACCGGGTTTGAAAACCGGACCGGTTTTTGGTCAAAATATCCAAACCGGTTCGGGTTGGACCGGTTTTTCGATGGTGAGAACTCAAACCTACTAAACCGGTTTCATACCGGGTCCAAACCGGTTCGGTTCCAAAAATCGGTTTGGAATATTTAATAAGAAAAAAAAAGTGTAACTGATAATTACGCTGCGTAACTCATAGTTACACTGGCGTAACTGTTGTTACGTAATGTAACTGTTACAAAAGTGCAACGGGATTTTACCTACATACTTATAGTAAATTTGGAATGACAAAATGGTAAAAAAAAAATGCAAAAAAACGGTCAAAAAAGCCTCTCCGACGGCCATATTAACGGTCATATGAATTTTCTAACGGCTAGATGGTATAAACCGGTTTTTGTAACCGGTTTCCCAACCCGGTTTGGTATAACCCGGTTCCAACCCGATTCAAAGCTAGAAAATCCAAACCGGTTCCAAACCGGCGGTTTGGTCAAAACCGAACCGGTTTTGGTCAAACCCGGTTTGGATCGGTTTCGGTTTTCGACTTTTTTTCGGTTTCGATTTTTTTCGACACGACTACCTGAGAGTAGTTGGAACATGAGGTTTCATCTATGTCCGAAACATCCTCTAAGAGTTCATTTCTCTCTTTTCTATTAATAAACATAGCCTGCCAATATCATACAGAAAACATCATTGTGTTATTTATAATTAAAATTCGGTTAGTGTTGCAAAGTTTTGTGAAAAAAACATGTACCTCAAGAATGTTTCGATAAAAGAAATCAGGAACCCAAGGAAGTTTATGGAAACTAGTCGAAAACATCATCTTGAGCCCCTCTATCGTATTGGGCATCAAAAGGTCTGACCAACTCGACAAACCAAGTCTTTCATATGAGTCAAGGCTAATGGATTCGGTCATTTCTATGACGGTGCCAGTCATAAACATAGATTTAACCAACTTCGGGTACAACTTAGCCATCTTAAACCCAACCATCCCACCATAACTTAAGCCAACTAGTGTCACCTTCTCAACTTTTAGTTCCGCCAACCCTTTAGCCACAAACTCGGCTTGAAAACTAACTGACCTATCTTTTTTATCGGTGATTGAGCTACCGAAGAACAAGAAGTCAGGCACGTAGACAGAGTAGTCCCGGGTCAAAGCCAAAACTTGTAGAAACCATGTGAAAATACCGTCCATGGCAAATGCATGGAGGAGTAGGACCGCGGGCTTGGAAGGTGGTATGTAAACGATTTTTGCATCTTCCTTTGTGACGATTTCTTTCGGAACCCAGATATTCATCAAGGTTCCGGGTTCTATTTCTATGATTTGTGGTGTTAAACCGGCTAGCTTTATGAGTCCGTGAAGCAAAGGGGTTAGCACGACAAATACGTTTCCCATTTGTTTAAGGCTTTGGAATGTATAATGGCCAAAGATGAAAATGTAAGATTGTTATATGTATATAACATTTCTTCAACGTCGATATATAGTATGCTCGTTTAACGTTTCTATTGAAAGCGTGCTTATTTAATATATACGGATTTGTTCATTGGTTTCTAAAGAAGCATGAAAAGTAGAGGTCAAATCTTCAATTGTTTCTTTAATAACTCGTTCCACATTTGTCCTTTAGAATATGTGAGAGCAGGTAGTATGATGACGAGTTATGTTTAGGGGTGTTTGTTTGGGCTTATATAAGGAGTTTATTTCTTATTGACTTTTATGTTTATTTTAATAAATCCGGATTTTTTGACTTATATAACCGTTTATGAGCTTATTATATTTATTATGACATAGTAAACAATAATAAGTCCATAAACAGTTACATAAGCCAGAAAATTCAACTTTATACCCCCTTAATTAGTAAATATATGCTTACACCATGTGTTGTACATCATCTTATTATACATATATTTAATTTATATTTATATATTTTAACGTATGTTAGTTTAACTAACACGTTGATAAGCATTATTATAAAGGAGGAAATTTTAATTAAAAGTTATGACACCCACAAGTCACAAGTCGTAACATGTGAGACGCACGCAGGATCCAAATTTTTAGAGCATCCGGAGTGGGCCGTTGTCACGCTCGTTGTCTGACTCACAACGAGCGTTGAGCTCGTTATATTACCGAGATCCGTCGTTGTGGCTTCGTTGTCAGCCGGCCGTTGTGCCAACAACGACTCATTCTCAAGTTATTTGTTTTTTTTTTTTTTTTTATTTCAAACGGTAATAATACCGTTTAAATATATATATATATATATATATATATATATATATATATATATATATATATATATATATATATATATATATATATAGGGGAGGGTTCAAAAGGGATCTCTTTTTTGCTAGAGATCCAGAGATCACCCTTTTAGCCACACAATTTCATTAATAGATCAAACCCACGGAGGGGTATTTTAGTCATATTGAAAAAATATTTAAAAAGGTCACGCGCCCCTATTCCAAACACTCACACACACACACACATAAACACACACTAATCTTCTTTCTCAATTTCTCAATCACTCAATCACTTTCTTATACAATCTCAATTTTCTAGATATTTATTTTCCCCAATTTAATTTCCCTAGGGTTTCAGTTTTCAGTTTCAGTGAGCTATGGTTTTCGATTCGATTGCTACTGCTTCAATTCCTACTGCTGCTTCAAACGCCATCGGAAAAAAGAAACGAGTATGTGATTGTTTAATCTTATTATTTTCAATTAATTGATTGATTTTGAAGAAACGTGTTTATGTTTTTCAAAAAGGTTAAAAATTCTTTTGTATGCTGTTTTCTCGTGAACGATTTGTTTACTGACAACTTTTGTTGGTTTATTACCAGATGCTGAGCTTGAAAAATTCAGTGCATTGAAATTAAACGATAAGGTAAAGCTTCTTATTATAATCTTCTAAATGTTCCTCGGTTATTATCTTAAAGTTTGTTAATTGTTTTTGTTAATTGTTTTTGATTTATAATAAGAAGTTTTCGGAGAAACTGAGCAAACAAAATCGGATCTAAGAATCGATTGTCAAACCTTCAATTGATCACCTGTGATTGTATTAATAATGTGCCTTAATACCTTGATGTAAATTGTCACAAAATCTTTAGTAATCACCTGTGATTTTATTAATTTAGTGCCTTAGTATGTTGATGTAAAATGTCGCCAAAATGTTTAGTAATCACCTGTGATTCTATAGTTTTTACATTAAGAACTGTTTTATAATTTAGTGCCTTAGTACCTTGATGTAAATTGTCACAAAATCGATAGTAATCACCTGTGATTTTATTAAATTTAGTGCCTTAAATGTCATAAAAAATGTTTAGTAATCACTTGTGATTCTAAAGTTTTTACATTAAGAACTGTTTATAATTTAGTGGCTTAGTACCTTGATGTAAAATGTCACCAAAATGTTTAATAATCACCTAGTAATCACCTGTGATTTTATTAATAATGTGCCTTAGTATGTTGATGTAAAATGTCACAAAAATGTTTAGTAATCACCTGTGATTTTATTAATAATGTGCCTTAGTATTTTGATGTAAAATGTCACAAAAATGTTTAGTAATCACCTGTGATTTTATTAATATGTTACTTTACTAGTTGAATTTTATTTGAAATGAGTAGACAAATATTTTGTTTGAGAATACTTTCGGTTTGGTGTATTTTCTTTGAACAATAACTATGTCACATGTGATTTTATTAAATTAAGTCACTAAATATCTTAAATGTAATTTTGTAGTCAACAAATTGTAAAGGAAAATCACCTGTGATTTAGTGCCTTAATACCTTAATACATTTAAGGTTCTTAATTTAGTGCCTTAGTAACTTGATGTAAATGTCTATTAATCACCTGTGATTGTATTAATTTAGTGCCTTATATGTTGATGTAAAATATCATCAAAATGTTTAGTAATCACCTGTGATTTTAGTGCCTAATTTGTTATTGATCTCGGTCTTGAAAATATCAGATTGCAGGGATTCCAGCAATGACAAAAGCACAGTTTTTAGCCAGAAAGTCGACACTAGCTGAAGAGAAACGTAAGTTGAACAACCCTCAGATCATCAATAAAGACGAACGCAATGAAGAAAGTGATGGATCGGAAGAAGTTGACCAGAATGATGACTTGGTTACTGAAATGACATCATCACTGAATCATATGGAGATGGATGGAGTTAATTCTGATGATGATGAGGACGACGATCATGATGAGGTGGATCCAACTTGTTGCTTTATGTGTGACGAAAAGCATAAAACTATTGAAAGCTGTATGATTCATATGCACAAGCATCATGGTCTATTCATACCTGATGTCGAGTACTTAAAAGATCCCGGAGGCCTTCTAACGTATCTTGCAATTAAGGTATATTTCAATATCCTGTTCATTTATTCCTAAGAGTCGATTACCACTTCTCTAACTATTATGATTTTTTTACAGGTAAGACGTGAATTCACGTGTTTGTATTGCAACATCAATTGCCACACTTTCGACAGTTTGGAAGAGGTTAGGATGCATATGGTTGCAAAATATCATTGCAGAGTGCACTATGGTGATGGTGGTGAAGAAGAAGAAGCGGAACTCGATGAATTTTATGACTATAGCAACAGTTATGTGGATAAAAACGGGAAGCAGCTTGTTACTACTGATGGCACACCTAACAGAAAAGAAATCGGAAGTGGTGGGTCTTCACTCATAATTAGTAGAGAAACTGATGATGGAATATCAACAAAAGTAATTGGTGCCAGACAATATTAACGTTATTATCGACAAAAACCTCGGCCATCTCCAAACAGCATTGCTATCACAGCTATGCACGCAGCAAGGTAAGCCTTGATATCCCGCATATTTTTGTTAACATAAAAGAACTCGCTTTCAGATAGAGGTGGCAAGATGGGTGGGTCTTCCCCTTTTAGATTTGACCCATTTTACATGTTAGAGATAAAACACAACCCAAGTTTACCCTTTTATAAATAAACAGGTTTAAACTGCGCCACTTCTAGGTTTCACGTGTTATGTCAAACAAACGGTTCTGATTAATTTTAAATTTATATATGAGTCCAGGCACAGGAGCATGTGTTTGTCAGCGGTGCAGCCAAGAGAGAACATGGTGAGAATGAATGTATTGAAGCAGTTGAATAGGTCAGGAGTGGCGGCGACAAGATTCAAGATGGCTACAAGGAGTAATTTCATGCATAACTTTCCAAAGCACGTTTCACGTTAGTATTTAGTTTTCTGAGCCGGAGGTACTGTGGTCAAAAGATATAAGGGGCGAAATGATGACGGTCTGATCAAGTAATCATGGTGGAACTTGGAACATATTCTG
Organism: Senecio squalidus; assembly: GCA_910822075.1. Lineage (NCBI taxonomy): Eukaryota > Viridiplantae > Streptophyta > Magnoliopsida > Asterales > Asteraceae > Senecio > Senecio squalidus. Next base: position 50,207 of record CAJVGC010000083.1, read on the forward strand.
GAGACGCAATTTCGTAGAAGTAATGAAAGAAGCGGAAAGGGAGTTGTATTGACTAATGAGTTTTGTAAATGATTAATGAAGCAATGAGAATATATTTTTGAGCAATTGTAATATAACTACATCATGTAGTGTTCATTTTCTATTATACATATGGCATTCTTCTTCTATTAGTAACAAGTAAAGTGTGCAAGTTTGTTTACGTATGAACATGTTACGAATCATTGCACAAACTTCTTTCCCAAATACTATACGTACAAGTACCATTATCATGGTGGAGTCGTTAAATGGTTTTCAATAGCAGTTGCAAATACAGTAGCTTTATAATGATATAATGACTTCTAATTATGACGAGATCCGTAGTGATCCTTATTTTTCGTAATATGATGTTAATGGACTAATTTTGTTTGGAGGTAACGCGACGACGAATTCTCAGATGACCGAACTTTAATGCACCCGGAGATGAACCTTCAAACAGAAATGGCATGTACCCTGTTGCATTTTTGTATCTCTGCTGAATCTGTGCCATATTTAAAAAAGATAAAGAAATCCATTATTAACAGATAAATTATTGCCAGAAAAATTGTAATCATCGTTAACTCATTTATCATGTATATAAAATAATAAAAACGACAAAAGTCGTTTGAAGTTTAACTTAACCATGTCCAATCCGGTTAACAAGCTACACAAATCTGACCCATTACCCACCCGTCCATTTCTTCACCTCTAACTTTCAGGGTTAAGTGTTGGTAAGTAAATTACCTGAAGAATTTGTTCGCTGCTTCGTAGACAATTCCTACCAATCACACAAATGGTGCCACCGGATCCACCACCAGTAATCTTTGCACCATATAGCGTTCCGTCTCCAGACGCAGACGATTTACTGTGTTGATGTAGATGTCTATTAATCACATGTGATTGTATTAACCACCTGTGATTGTATTAATCACCTGTGATTGTATTAATTTAGTGCCTTATATGTTGATTGTATTAATTAATCACCTGTGATTGCATTTCTTGAACCAATTGAACAAGCCTATCCGTCCCATCTGACCCTAACCCACAATCACTATAACTGTAGTGACACTGCATAACAACCAGCCATGTTACCTATTTCCAACTTTCTTGAAACAAAAATAAATGTTGTTTAATTAATTAATATACCTGATACATTAATTCACCAAGAGCAGTTAGCTGCTCTTCCGATGAAGCAGACGTTAGTAAAGCTTTAAAGGCCTGCGTATACGATGTTTCATACATTGGTTAAGATAAATAAAAAAACTTCCTGATTGCATAAATGGTCTTTGTTTTATATAACCAAAATCACAAGTGATTATCTAAAATTATGTTTTATAAAAAGGCAAAATCTCATGTAAGTAAAACAGACCATTTAAACAGTAAAAAAAATAAATAAAAAATACCATTAGACGCCATGAGACTTTTGATGAAATGAACCACCTTTAACAATTACACTAACACCTGTAACAACCAAAATCACAAGTGATTATCTAAAATTATGTTTTAACAATTACACTAACACCTGTAACTCGGGTAAATTGGTTGTCATAAGTACATATATACATTATAGTAAATGCATTGGAAGTAAGACACGGATTTAGGACAACCAACAATGAGCAAAAAACGTAGATAATAGGCCAAATAAAAAGCACTTATCATGTAATCAACCGTATGAAAGAAAATAAAAAGACAGAATATAGTTTCATTAAAGGATATCATTCTTCCGCCCTTTTTGACTTACTCGATAGCGAAGATGATTAAGCCACGACATCTCAGTTTCCCTCCTCTACATTATACAAGGTACCTACAACCACGACATCTGATTTTCATATAAATAATACCCGAACCCACTTTCACATCTATATTTGAGCTGAAATGAAAAATCTTGAACACTTTACTTCACGTAACTCCTTTACCACAAAAATCACACTAATTTGATTATTTGGTCAAGCGTTCTCGATCCTGTAAATATAGCAGATTTCTCCCAAAAACTTTCTGTTGGCATGCTCATCTTCCCTTCTTAGCTTACCAAGAGCTCTATTGTCCTAACTAATGTATTTTTCGTACTAGAAAAATAAACATAAACATGTCAAATTCATATTACGACTATACAATATAACAATTCAGAAACTGTATTAGAAATCACTTGTGATTTTTATATAAATAATATACAAAAGTATATGTGAACGTCGTTTAACACTTTTACAAATATATAAGTTAGTTCGTCATTGTCGGATGAAATCACTTGTGATTTTTATCTGAATCACTAACAGATTAAATTAGTTCTTCATTGTCGGATTGGAGTGAAACAAGTAACAAATTAAACATAAAACAAAGCTTAAAAAACTGAAAACCGAAGAAAATAAAAAGCTTAAAAAATCATTAACACAAATTAAACTAAATCGAAGATTAGAAAATAGAAATGGAAGATTACGCATCCATTTAAATCAAAAACGAAACCTTAAATATCGAAATGGCGTGATTCAGAATTAGGATTGATTCCCCAAAACATCAATCCTAGTCTCATTATTAGCAATAGATGAACAATTAGGCTTTGATTTCATTGAAATCGAAAGAATTAGGGTTTCATTTAGAGGATTTTAGCTAACTGAGAGATGGAGAGTTTGATGACAGTGGAAGAGAAATAGGAGAGAGAAGGAACGCGTGTACAGAAAAAGAAAAATATAAAAAGACCATTATGCCCCTCCGTGTGTTTTTAATGATATTCATTTAACCCTACTTTTAATCTCAGCCACGAATTTTAGTTGATCTTGTGGCTGGGAGGGTGATCCCTGGATCTCTAGCAAAAAAGAGATCCCTATTGAACCCCAATCTATATATATATATATATATATATATATATATATATATATATATATATATATATATAATATTATAGATATATATATATATATATATATATATATATGTATATATATATATATATATATATGTATATATTCAAATTCACCTATAAATACCCCCACAATTTAACCAAAAAATCACACCAATTTTCAATCTCTTTCTATCTCAATATTTTCCTATAAACCATATATACAAAAAATGAGTTCGAATTCGTCAACCGATCACGATGTTTCCGATTCGTCATCTTCCGACTCCGAATTGTTACAAGTTCTAGCCATGTCGGTACAAGCTTTGGAGATGGAAGAAAATGAGGCGCAAAGTTCTCAGCGTACGGTGAAAAAGAAAAGGCGTTATATCAACCGCGATCGCGTCGAAGCAAACGAAAACGTGGTACGACATTACTTCTCCGGCGAAAGCGTATACCCGGATGAATATTTCCGTAGACGGTTTCGTATGAGAAGACCTCTTTTCCTCCGAATAGTCGAAGGTTGTAGAACCTATACCCGATTATTTTAAATATTTCAAACAACGCCCCGATGCAACGGGTAAAATGGGTTTTAGTTGTTTGCATAAATGAACGTCGGCTATTCGTGCGATGGCGTATGGGATTACTCCGGACGCCTTCGACGAATATTTACAAATGTCTGAAAGAACATCAACTGAATCCTTAGATAATTTTTTAAAATGTGTAATCCATCTATATACAAACGTTTATCTAAGATCCCCCACACAAGATGATGTTTATCGTTTATATCAAAAACACGATGAGGTTCACGGTTTTCCGGGTATGCTTGGTAGCATAGACTGTATGCATTGGAAATGGGATCAATGTCCAAATGCATACAAGGGGCAATACACACGAGGTGACCATGGTTATCCAACGGTTATGTTGGAAGCTGTTGCCTCGTACAATCTATGGATATGGCATGCTTACTTCGGTGTCGCCGGGTCGAACAACGACATCACCGTGCTTAAACAATCGCCGTTGTTTCATGATATGCTCAACGACTCATCCCCGGACTACACATTCACCGTCAACGGCCACCAGTACACTAAAGGATATTACCTTGCAGAAGGTATATATCCGGAGTGGTCGACATTTGTTAAAGCTTTCTCGTACCCATTTGAAGAACCTCGCCAAAAATTCACGTTTTCAAGAGAGTGCGAGAAAGGATATCGAACGGGCATTCGGTGTTCTTCAAGGTCGTTGGGGTATTATAAAACATGCCGCTAGATTTTACAAGATGAACAAACTTAGAAGAGTTATGTATGGGGCTATTATATTACACAACATGATCGTTGAAGACAACAGACGGTCGATATGTGCCGATGAATGGTATGCTCCTCCGGTACCCATTTCGGGAACTTTTAACGAGAGAATCAACGAACGTAATCGGATTAACCGAGAGGTTAGAGATAGGCCCACACACCACGCACTCCGGGAGGATCTCGTGGCCTACATTTCGACACTTCCTGTCACACCCCGCCAAAGCGGAAACACGGAATGTGAAGAGCAATAGCATTCGATACACAAGTTTATAATTCCACACCAAATTATATTAAAAGAAACATAGCTTCAAAGGTTTACAAATGTTTAAAGCATCGTTTGCATATCCGAAATACAAGTTAAGTGTTCATAGCCAAGCCACCCGAACCCTTTCCCATTCTTGAAGTCATCAGCCCAAAGCATAAAGTCATCAGCAAGCTTAATCGTAACCTGAAAATACGAGTCAAGTGTTAACTACGGGAGACGTAGTTAGTGAGCTACAAAGTTAAGTAATCAAAGCGTTGACGCATAGCAATGCGTAAAGTATAAGTAAACCAAGTTTTGACGCATAGCAATGCGTAAAAATATAGCATTCATGTAGTTGTCGCATAAGCATGCGAAAAGTATAGTATTCGAAAGTAGTCGCATAACCATGCGTAAAGTATAGCATTCAAAAAGTAGTCGCATAACCATGCGTAAAGTATAGCTTTCAAAAGATTGACGCATAGCAATGCGTAGTTTAGTTTTCGTGTTCGTAGGCATTGACCACATAGCGCGACTATGTGACAATCCTAGTATTGCCCAATGATCGTTGCTAAGCCTAAAGCCTACCCATTTAGTATTATGCACCATCGTTATAGGTCGTTGTGGTGAGGGTCAATCTACCCTAATAGCGCTATCCATATCTACTAACGGTCCTTTCCAAAGGGATTAATAGCAACTAATGTCCTTGGTAGTTTTCGGAGTTTTCAATGGTTTCTCACGTCCATGTTGTACAAAGTCCGCAACATGACGATCGATAGTTTTAGTCATTGGCAATTATAGCTTTCGTGTCCTCGGCATTGTTGGCAAAACCCTCAACAATGCCGGCAAAATAGTTATTCGTTTTAGTATTCGTTATCAAAGCATTTCATAGTAGCATTCGAAATACATAAGTGTTTTCGTAATAGCATTGAGTATCAATTCGTTTTCATAATAGTTTTCGAGTAACAAAGCGTTTTACAATAGTTTTCGAGTAACAAATAGTTTTCGTTTAGCATTCAAGTAGTAAAGCGTTTTTCAGCTTAAATATAGTTAAGCCTAAGACTCGCATTTCACCCCAAAAGTATTAAAAGCGTTTAAAAGAGTAGGGGTTTGTAACTCACTGTTTGCGAAGATCGTAGCATGCTCGGAATAGCTCGAAAGGTGCTCGGAATCACCGGAATCCTAATATGTGCCAAATTCTTGGGTAAGTATGATGTTATTAGTTAACTTTGTTATCCGTATATCGTATAATGTTTTACAAGTAGCAATGTTTTGATTTACTCTTGGTGACAAAAATTGTTGTGTCCGAAATCGTTCAAAATTGTTATTGTTACGTCTTGTCCAAAAGTGTCCAAAGATAATGTTATTATTAATGTGATAAGTTATGTTTTAGCCACTGAAGTGTTTTATAAAGTTCTAACGAAATTTGGGCAGCGCTTCCGCGCTATAGTTTCTAAATCCAAATTTTCCCACCTTCCCGCTTACAATTTATAACACTTATTAAGCTAATTCACCAAGTTCAATCCAAATGTAATATGTCAAATAAGTCATCCCAAACACAAGTATTTGTTTATTACAGTAGGTTATATTCAGATTCGAGATAACAAGTTCAAAATGGCGATTTTTATCAAGTTAACAACGATTTTCGGAGCTGCCAGCAGCTCGGTGCTTAGCACCTGTCTTGTGGTGCGCAGCACCTGCTCGGTGCTTAGCACCTGTTAGCAGGTGCGCAGCACCTGCTTGCTGGTCTTCTCCAAAAATCGTTTTTGGTGGTTAAATCGGTTATCTTGATGGTAGATTTCGACATGCAATTGTTATAAACCTTATTAATCATCATTTTCTCAGTTTATATGTAACTTTTATCCATAAATTTGAAGATCTAAGCATCATTAATTAAAAACCCGTTTTTGTATAAAAATGGTCATAAAACTTTATCAAAACTTGATTTTTGAGCTTAGATCATACATGCAATTAGTTATTATAGTAATATAAGTATATAGGAAGAGGATGAAAGTGTTTGGATGATGATCTAGGCGGATTTTGAGCTCCAAAAGTGTAGAAAACGTTTTGTAATCGAAATACTTTGCTTCCTTTTGCCTCCTCTTGATGTTTGGATGATTTTTGATGGTGAAAAGATGGGTTTTTGTGGCTGTAAATGGAGGTGGGTGAAAGAGTTTTTAGAGAGAGTTTCTTATGTGTGTGTTTTGAGTGTGTGTTTGTGATTTTATAAAATGAAAAAGAAAATGAAAAGAAAGGAAATGATGGAAAGGATAAAAGGGGGTCTATGTTCTGCCAAAAACTCAGTAATAATGTGTAGAAGTCGTTTGTGGTTGGTTGGATTTGTTATAAAAACGAGATAGGGACTAAAATGTAAAATTTTTGAATTCTGGCAGCCGGTGCTGCGCACCAAGCAACAGGTGCTGCGCACCGGGCCAATTTTCAGTGTTTTTCTGATTTTTCGTTTTTACGTTTTTGCTTCGTTGGACCTTTTTGTTAACCGAAAGTTCTTAGTTATGATACGTTGTGAACTTAGGAAAGTTCATTAGGTGTTTTCTTAGTATTTAGAGTTCAATTGTTGGTTTGATTCCGATTCCGAGTCCGTCTCCGAGACACATACGTTTAAAGTTTAAGTAACGTAAACCTACGTTAAAAAGTTTTGTGTGAGTTATATCGAGCTTAGCTTAAAGAGTCGTGTCTACGTAACCACGTAACACATAGAGTTAGTTATAGCAAGTAGCAAGTATAACGTATCGATGTTATAAGTTAGTGTTCTCGAACTGAGTTTTGACGGTTGTCACATTCTCCCCACGTTGAAAGAATTTCGTCCCGAAATTTCAACTTGTAGTATTCGTTGTGGGAGAAGTGAAGAGATGAGGATACTTAAGCATCATTCGATCCTCTCGTTCCCAGGTATATTCGGGGCCTCGTTTAGCATTCCATCGCACCCTCACTATGGGGATTTTACTGTGTCTTAAATTCTTAGTTTCGCGTTCTATGATTTCAATCGATTCCTCGATAAATTGGAGCTTTTCGTATGGTTGTACTTTGTCAGTATCGACACATGAAAAGTGTTATGCGTGTTATCGTGCTCTTGTGGTGGTTCCCAATGACACGCAACTGGACCTACTCTTTTGAGTACCTCAAATGGTCCTACGTATCTGGGGTTAAGCATTCTAGTGTTTTCCGCGGCGTATTTCACCTTTCCAAGGTGACACCTTAAGAAGTACTTTGTTGCCAACTTGAAATTTCTAAGTCTTTTCTACGCACATCAGTGCAAATCGTTTGACGACTTCTAGTAGTCTTAGTCGCTCCTTTATCGTTGTGATTTATCAATCGTTTCTTGCACTACCTTCGTGCTAATTAGTTGTCGATCTCCTGGTTCCAACCACACCGTGGAGATTCGCATTTCCTTTCGTAAAGAGCTTAAAAGGTGCACACTTGATACTAGCGCGGTACCATTGCTATAGGAGAATCCTGTTAGTGGTATATGATTATCCTGACTTCCTCCGAAGTCAATAACACATGCTTTTAGCATATCACCTAAGATTTGTATTGTAAGTTCGCTATGACCATCGGTCCGTGGATAGTAAGCCGTGTTTAAATATAATCGTGTGCCAGAAGATTCTTGGAATGCCTTCCAAAATCTGGAAGGGAAGCGAGTGTCTCTGTCCGAGA
>CAJVGC010000084.1:0-15221 GCA_910822075.1 Senecio squalidus
AGAAAAATGAGATAAAGTTTAGTACGCTTAACTTATTATTTTTTCAGTCTCAAAATAAGTTTTAAAAATAAAAATAGTCGAAATAAGATTTATGTAATTTATAAGGTGCTTTTCCATTAGATTATTCATTTTATCCATTATTAAAGACATCGGTTAAATCCAGATTTTGAAAAAAATTTAAATTTTTACGAGTAAAATGGAAAATTACATATTGTATTTGAAAAGTTGTTGATGTTTTTAGCGTTGTTTAAAATATTAGTGTGATTATAACTTACTTAAAACAAAAACAAAAAACCGAGTTAAGCTAAACTACGAATAGGAGATGCACATTGATCCGAGCCATCTCGTTTTCGTTTATTACCACATTGTTAATCAATGCATTGGATATGGTTGTTATTATATATACTACTTATAAAGTATTTCGACATTTTGTTTTAGTATTGAATTTTAAATATCAAAATTACCAAATTACCTTTCATTTGTCATCTAAATATTGAATTTGCCAACTCAATTTCCTATTTCCTTTTCATTATTTATCATCAACTAAATTTAAATAAAATTTAATTTGACAAACTCTTTAAAAACAAATTAATACAAATAATTTCATATATTTCTATATCATCGGTGTAAAATGTGAATTTTGTTTTCTTTTTATTAAGAGTCACATATAATAACTTCTATTGTGCCTCATAGAAGAAAGTTTAAAACTGTTACTGATACGGTTTCAAGTTACCAAGACGTGGTATTGATGATTGGGAATGAAGCATACGAATGAACTATGGCTAAAAGGGTTTGCTTGGTCACTAATACGCATTTGGGAGGACAACGAACTACAAAAAGCCTACTTACCTGTAATTGCGGCGCAGTGACCTTACATTGCGACGCAATGGAGGAGTTTAAACATGGATGCGACGCAGTGCCTTCGGTTTCAGCTAATATTTGATCTAGAACCTTCTCGCTGCGACGCAATCCAAACCCATTGCGGCGCAACATCTGGTGGCGGCCAAAAACCGATTTTCATGTTTCCTTTTTCGTATTTTAGGTTTCTTTTGTTTACCATGTATATAGGGACGTATTTTTATTGTTTAGAACTCAGATTATTATTCAAGGTTTTCACCCTTTATTTGAGTTGTTGATTATAATTCGTCTTTGTTTCAAGTTTATAACACGTTTTCTAAGATTGATTCATTAACAAATCAATAGGTCTTGATTGTGTTAATACTTGTTGATTGAATTATAGGTCTAGTTCATTCAATACACTATCTTATTTAGTTTTCCGCTGCAAATTCGTATCAGTTACCGAATAATTGTTTTTATAGCCCGAAGGGAATGCGTTAAAGCTTTTCCTAGGCAAATGTTTTTATTTGTAATATGGTTATGGTCTTTAGGCTATATATTAACAATAATTTTCAATAAGAAATTCGAGTTTAAACAGGAAATACATGTTTTATGTAATAGGTTACAATTTAAACCAAAAACTGTTATAGACAACATATAAATATTTTTTTTTGTAGTTCGAAAGGCAAATAAGAAACATTTTCCTACCCATCACAATCAAATGAGTATATCGCATCACCATAAATATGTGTATTTTATGGCTCATTTGAGTTTGATGTCGGTTATGCCGAACCATAAACTATTAAACTCAACATATCTATAATCTATCTATAATATATAGTAAACGAGGTGCATCAAAAGTCATATGACATAGAGGGTGTTTGTGTAAGCTTATTTGATGGGCTTAAACTTATGTAAGATAAGTAACTTATGACTTATGAAAAATAAATATTTGATAAGTGTAACACTTGGATCTAAAACACACTAATTTTTTTTTTTTTTAAAAGAAAACATTCAACAATATTTACATAACTTCACCAAAATAAAAGTGATTGTTTTACTTCTACTAACATAGCATTTAAAATGTTTAGAGCGGAAGCTCGTTACAAAAGGTTTAACTTCATTTTAGGTCCCCCTCCATTCTTCTTAGGCTTGCCTTGCAAATTCGAGATCCTTTTTACCTACAAACATAACAATCCATAATATACATTAGCATTAAGCTAGTGAGTATACTTAATAACATAGTGATACATCTCCAAGACTATTCAAAGTCTTACTACATACCCTCGCGGTATAAAATTATAGATAACTCTACTCTTCCTCGACTAATAAAAGTCAATTCTAATTCTCATCGGCATACAAATGTCTTCTCTATGCTTCTCTAACATAATAATATGATATAATATGATCCCCATGCTTGAACTACTTTAAAACACACTAAAAACTGATCTAGGTACCAGTTGCGCCGCAACTGAAACAGTTGCTCCGCAACTCAACATTTCTGGAAATCACCCTTGGCTACTGAAGTTGAGTTGCGCCGCAAGAGAATGTCTTGCGCCGCAACTCACCCTGCAGCAGGGGTGATTTCCGTTTTGATCATTTCCTGCACTTTACATGTTAGTACATGCCACTTTTGACCTTATTTCCGCTAACAACTCTATTTATAGCTTGAATAACTTACTTATGAATCTTCAATACATTAATACAAAACTTTAAACATATAATCATATGAAAAATAAGTCTCGCATACTCACCTTGATGTCGAATTACGTTCACTATCTTTATGTTGCCTTCCCTTTGCCCTTATCTTTCAAATCTGAGTTACAAGGTCAAAATACTAAAACTTCAATACTCATAATCACATAACCAATAACTTTATCATACATTTTCTTCTAACAACTTAACATTACTTGGTTAAATCATTTTCTACCCATCATGTCACTTCTAAAGTCTTTGACCCGTTAACTTTTACATATACATGAAAGTATATCAAATCTCTATCCATTTTATACATATACATCAACAATACATACAAATGGCCATTTCTTTCTCTTTAACCAAATTTCTACCCATTTGCCACTCCTTGGGTCATTCGACCCGTTTGGCAACACCAATTAGAGAAATCATATACCATATTCTATCTCCTTCATAAGACTAAAACATACAATTCTATTAACATATATAATTGCTCAATTTAACAATTCTCAAGATTATCCCCAAATTATAAAAACCTAATTTAACCAATTAAACATTTCTACTCTTCAATTAGACATCCAATTAATATTATAACATATTAACATAACTCAAATTCATCAAATAATAACAAAGATAAACATAAATTTACCTTCTTTATTCCAACACCAAATTAGCTAATTTACTCTATCTTCTATTCTTGATTCTCTTGTAATCGTCACTAATCCAACACAATTGATTTGAGAAATTTCTAATTATCCTTTTCTTACTTTCAAGAACACACACACACACTCAAAAGCATCTAAATTTTATTTAGAAAAATTCTGCATTTGACACCTCAAAGTCTTACTCATCACATTTCGAAATTTACACCTCTAGTCCCTCAATTTCCTAAATCTTTTTAATTTACAACTATTGTTTAAATTATTAACTAAATAAGTCCTTTCTAACTAAAAGCAACTATCTTTCTTACAATTCTAGTCCTTTACTTATGTGAGTTCTCAAATAACATAAATATAAACATTTATTTTATAAACAAATAAATACTTACAAAAATATTCTAATTTCCGAGAACCGGGATGTTACAAATCTTCCCTCCTTCTAAAGATTTCGTCCCCGAAATCTATTCTTCAAACAACTTAGGGTATAATTTCTTCATTTCACTCTCCGGCTCCCAAGTAAATTCCGACCCTTTTCTATGCTTCCATTGAACCTTAACCATGCTAATTTGTTTATTTCTAAGTTGCTTTATTTTCCTATCAAGAATGGCTACCGGTTCTTCTACATAATTCAACTTCTCATCGATTTCTATATCATCTAGTGGAACAATTGTTGTTTCATCCGCAAGACACTTTCTTAAATTTGACACGTGAAAGGTAGGATGAATCTTACTTAGAATTTCGGGTAACTCTAATCGATAAGCAACTTTTCCAATCCTCTCTAAAATTTTAAATGGCCCAATAAATCTCGGACTTAATTCTCTTTCTAAATCGGATCACTCCTTTCCATGGGGAAACTTTCAACATCACAAAATCACCAACTTCAAATTCTATCGGTCTTCTTCTTTTATCGGCATAACTCTTTTGTCGATCTTGAGCCATCTTAAGTCGTTCTTTTATTTGATCTATCTTCTCCGTTGTAATTTGTACAATTTCCTTTTCTCCCAATTCTCGTTGTCCAACCTCACCCCAACATATTGGCGTTCTACATTTTCTCCCATACAACATTGTATACGGTGCACAATCTATACTCGCTTGATAGCTATTGTTGTAAGAAAATTCTACTAACGGTAAATGATCATCCCAATTTCCCCCAAAATCTATTACACATGCACGGAGTAAATCAACCAACGTTTGAATTGTTCTTTCACTTTGCCCATCGGTTTGAGGATGATAAGCAGTGCTAATATTGAGTTTCACCCCTAATTCTTCTTGAAAGCCCCTCCAAAAGTGAGAAGTAAAACGTGTATCTCTATCCGAAACTATCGAAATTGGAACTCCATGTCTTACCACAATTTCTTTCAAAAACATCTCCGCCATTTTCTCCGATGAAATAGCCTCTTTAATTGGTAAGAAATGAGCACTCTTAGTTAATCTATCCACAATCACCCAAATAGCATCATTCTTTCTTCTAGACTTTGGTAATTTTGTTACCAAATCCATAGTAATATTCTCCCATTTCCACACCGGTATTTCTAATGGTTGTATCTTTCCATACGGCTTTTGGTGTTCCGCTTTAACTTGTAAACACGTTAAACATTTTTCTACATATTTTACTATATCCCTTTTCATACCCGGCCACCAATAGTCTTCTTTAAGATCTCTATACATTTTCGTACTACCGGGATGAATAGAATATTTTGACTTATGAGCTCCGTCTAGTAAAACTTTCTTACAATCCGATGTATTTGGAATCCAAATTCTTCCAAATCTAGTCTTTAAACCCCGACTATCTTCCATTAAGTTTTGCACTTGACCCACAATTCTTTCTCTTTTCCAATTCTCCTCCTTAATTGCCTCTAATTGAGCTTCTTTAACCGAATCAAAGAAATTAGCATTAATAATCAAAGCTAAGGAGTAAAGTTTCATTTCCGGTTGTGAACTCTTTCTACTCAATGCATCCGCAACAACATTTGCTTTTCCGGGGTGGTATCGTATATCACAATCGTAATCCTTCACCAAGTCTAACCATCTACGTTGTCTCATACTAAGATCATTTTGAGTAAAGAAATATTGTAAACTTTTATGATCCGTATAAATTGTACATCTTTCTCCATAGAGGTAATGCCTCCATATTTTTAATGCAAACACCACCGCCGCTAACTCCAAATCTCGTACCGGGTATTTCTTTTCATTTTCTTTCAATTGTCTCGAAGCATAAGCAATAACCCTTCCATGTTGCATCAAAACACATCCTAAACCGGTGTATGAAGCATCACTATAAACTACTAAATCTTTCGTTCCATCCGGTAATACTAACACCGGTGCTTCACTTAGTTTCTTCTTTAAAATCTGGAAGGCTTCTTCTTGTTTTTCTTTCCATTCAAACTTCTTATTCTTTCTGGTTAACTCGGTTAAGCTCGAGGCTATCTTAGAAAAGTCTTGAATAAATCTTCGATAATACCCCGCAAGACCAAGAAAACTACGGATTTCCTTCACATTTTTCGGAGAATTCCAATTGACAATTGCTTCAATTTTCGCCGGATCTACTTTTATACCTTCTGCATTTACTACGTGACCCAAAAATTGAACTTCTTCTAACCAAAATTCACATTTAGAAAATTTCGCATATAATCTTTCTCGTCTAAGAATCTCCAACAATTGTCGTAGATGATCCGCATGTTCTTCTTTACTCTTCGAATATATTAAAATATCATCAATAAAGACTATAACCGATTTATCTAACATTGTTCTACAAACTCTATTCATCAAATCCATAAAAGCAGCGGGGGCATTTGTCAAACCGAAAGGCATAACCAAAAATTCATAATGACCATACCTCGTGCGAAAAGCTGTTTTCGGTACATCTTCTTCCTTTACCTTCAACTGATGGTAACCCGACCTCAAATCTATCTTTGAAAAGAATTTCGCCCCTTGTAACTGATCAAACAAATCATCTATCCTCGGTAACGGGTATTTATTCTTGACTGTTAACTTATTAAGTTCTCTATAGTCTATACACATACGCATACTACCATCTTTCTTTTTCACAAATAGAATCGGTGCACCCCACGGAGAAGAACTGGGACGGATAAAACCCTTGTCTAATAATTCTTGTAATTGACTCATTAATTCTTTCATTTCGGCTGGAGCTAATCTATATGGAGCTTTTGCTACAGGTGCAGCACCGGGAATCAATTCTATTCTAAATTCTACTTCTCTTTCCGGCGGCAAACCCGGAAGATCTTCGGGAAATACATCTACATATTCATTCACTACATCTACTTCTTTTAATTCCTTCTTATCTTTCTCTTTATCTACCACATACGCAAGGTATGCTTGACACCCTCGGGACATATATCTTCTTGCTTTCATTAAAGAACAAACCGAAATTTCACCACTCTTTTTCTCCCCATAAATAACAATTTCTTTTCCTTCTAAGTCGGTAACTTTAATAATTTTAATCTTACATAAAATAATAGCATTATTCTTTTCTAACCAATCCATACCTACTATAACATCAAATTCTCCCATGACCATTGGAATCAAGTCTATCGTAAATTTTGTTGATCCTATCTCTAGTTGATTTTTATGATAAACATCTGATACAAGAACAATTCGATTATCCGCCACTTCTACTTCTAAGGGATGTTCTAGCTTACTAAGGGGCTTAGAAAACTTTTCACAAAATTTACTTGACACAAAAGATCTATTTGCTCCCGAATCAAACAACACATAAGCAGGTTGAGAGTTTACAATGAAAATACCTGAAACGACATCAGTCGATTCTTTAGCTTCTACGGTTGTGATTTGAAAGGCACGACCTCGGCCTTTATTATCTTCAACCTTCTTTCCACTACCTCCTCCTTCAAGAAGCAAAGGAGCTTTCGGTCCTACCAACAAC
Source organism: Senecio squalidus (assembly GCA_910822075.1). Lineage (NCBI taxonomy): Eukaryota > Viridiplantae > Streptophyta > Magnoliopsida > Asterales > Asteraceae > Senecio > Senecio squalidus. Next base: position 7,093 of record CAJVGC010000084.1, read on the forward strand.
TTCTGATTCTGCGGCAACTTTGGGCATTCGCTTTTAATATGCCCCGGGTCCTTACAATAGTAGCAAATCCTTATCGGATTAGGACATTCACTACTAATATGTCCCGGCTTCCCACATGTATAACAACCCATTAGCCCAAATTTGCATTCTCCCTGATGATTCTTACCACACTTTCTACAAACATAATCTCTCCTTGATGACTCTTTCTTTTCAAATTTTCTTCCCGAACTTCTACCCCTTTGTTCAAACCTTTGCCTTTTGTACGGTTCTTGCACGTATTCAACCTTGCGTTTTCTTTTCTCTTCTTCAGTTCTATTCAAAAGATCTAATTCTCTCCTTCTTGCCGCTTCCACCATATCCTCAAAAGTCTTAGGATTATTAGTGGAAACATGTTCTCTGATGTCGGGACTTAAACAACATAAATAACGATCCATCTTCATTCGTTCGTTCACAACATAGTCTGGGCAAAACCCTGCTCTATCTAGGAATTCATTAGTAATCTCATTCACAGTTCTGCTTCCTTGTTGTAATGATAAAAATTCCCGAGTAATTTTATTCACTGCCGAAGGTGGACAGTAATACTCCATAAATCTCTTTTTAAAGTCTCCCCAAGTCATCTTCACAATCCCTTCAGCCGGGAATAACCTCACTATTGATTCCCACCAACCTTTTGCTTGATTTCGAAGTAGATTTGATGCATAAATCACCTTATCTCTATCCGCACACTTGCAAGTTAGGAATGCACCTTCTACCTCCATAACCCACCGCATACTAACAATGGGATCAATCTCTCCAAGAAAGAGTGGTGGATTACAGCTTGCGAAGTCTTTATACGCACACCCCTTCTTATAGCCTTCTTTGGGTTCTTCTTGATGAACAATATTATCACCCTCACTTCCCGAATCTTCTTTCTCTTTCTGCTTCAATTCTTTCTCCGCGAGCACGCGGTCTATCTTCTCATCAATAATCTCTACCACATCATCTCTAACCCGTTTAATAATAAACGGTATCGCTTTCTCAAAAGCTTGGCTAATCTCCTTAGCCACAATCGTCTGCATATCTACTTCCTTGTGACCATCATCATGATGGCTACTTTCTTCTTCCATTTCTACAAACTGAAATTAAATTCAGTTAATAATGACATATAAAACTATAATCTATACACAATTATAGTTTATACGTCATACATATACACTTTCTCACTTTCTTGTCCCTTGTCCTTAATATGCTTCAATCATATTGGATACACATAATATGTCCAAAATTAGCGTTGGCCAGACGTTAATTTCAAACATATTAACTCTTGTACATCCAATACCATCAACGCATAATTAAGACTAGGGCAATTAACTCTTTCTCAACAATTAATCTTCTTACTCTTATCTCTTCCGCAAGGCAAGCTTCTTCCCCCCTTACAAAGCCTCAGCTTGGGTTTAAGTATCAACCGAGATACTCAACTCACACAAGCCAAGGCTCTGATACCAACTTGTAACACTTGGATCTAAAACACACTAAATTTTTTTTTTTTTAAAAGAAAACATTCAACAATATTTACATAACTTCACCAAAATAAAAGTGATTGTTTTACTTCTACTAACATAGCATTTAAAATGTTTAGAGCGGAAGCTCGTTACAAAAGGTTTAACTTCATTTTAGGTCCCCCTCCATTCTTCTTAGGCTTGCCTTGCAAATTCGAGATCCTTTTTACCTACAAACATAACAATCCATAATATACATTAGCATTAAGCTAGTGAGTATACTTAATAACATAGTGATACATCTCCAAGACTATTCAAAGTCTTACTACATACCCTCGCGGTATAAAATTATAGATAACTCTACTCTTCCTCGACTAATAAAAGTCAATTCTAATTCTCATCGGCATACAAATGTCTTCTCTATGCTTCTCTAACATAATAATATGATATAATATGATCCCCATGCTTGAACTACTTTAAAACACACTAAAAACTGATCTAGGTACCAGTTGCGCCGCAACTGAAACAGTTGCTCCGCAACTCAACATTTCTGGAAATCACCCTTGGCTACTGAAGTTGAGTTGCGCCGCAAGAGAATGTCTTGCGCCGCAACTCACCCTGCAGCAGGGGTGATTTCCGTTTTGATCATTTCCTGCACTTTACATGTTAGTACATGCCACTTTTGACCTTATTTCCGCTAACAACTCTATTTATAGCTTGAAATAACTTACTTATGAATCTTCAATACATTAATACAAAACTTTAAACATATAATCATATGAAAAATAAGTCTCGCATACTCACCTTGATGTCGAATTACGTTCACTATCTTTATGTTGCCTTCCCTTTGCCCTTATCTTTCAAATCTGAGTTACAAGGTCAAAATACTAAAACTTCAATACTCATAATCACATAACCAATAACTTTATCATACATTTTCTTCTAACAACTTAACATTACTTGGTTAAATCATTTTCTACCCATCATGTCACTTCTAAAGTCTTTGACCCGTTAACTTTTACATATACATGAAAGTATATCAAATCTCTATCCATTTTATACATATACATCAACAATACATACAAATGGCCATTTCTTTCTCTTTAACCAAATTTCTACCCATTTGCCACTCCTTGGGTCATTCGACCCGTTTGGCAACACCAATTAGAGAAATCATATACCATATTCTATCTCCTTCATAAGACTAAAACATACAATTCTAACATTAAATTAACATATATAATTGCTCAATTTAACAATTCTCAAGATTATCCCCAAATTATAAAAACCTAATTTAACCAATTAAACATTTCTACTCTTCAATTAGACATCCAATTAATATTATAACATATTAACATAACTCAAATTCATCAAATAATAACAAAGATAAACATAAATTTACCTTCTTTATTCCAACACCAAATTAGCTAATTTACTCTATCTTCTATTCTTGATTCTCTTGTAATCGTCACTAATCCAACACAATTGATTTGAGAAATTTCTAATTATCCTTTTCTTACTTTCAAGAACACACACACACACTCAAAAGCATCTAAATTTTATTTAGAAAAATTCTGCATTTGACACCTCAAAGTCTTACTCATCACATTTCGAAATTTACACCTCTAGTCCCTCAATTTCCTAAATCTTTTTAATTTACAACTATTGTTTAAATTATTAACTAAATAAGTCGTTTCTAACTAAAAGCAACTATCTTTCTTACAATTCTAGTCCTTTACTTATGTGAGTTCTCAAATAACATAAATATAAACATTTATTTTATAAACAAATAAATACTTACAAAAATATTCTAATTTCCGAGAACCGGGATGTTACAATAAGTGTTTGACCTAGCTTATTAGCTTATCATAGAAAAAAAAAGGAAAATATTACATAAGCTCGTAAGCCACCAAAATTTGTCTTATGAAAAAACCCTTACATAAGCTAATAAACATAAGCTAATAATCTTAAACATACACTAAAAAGAAGCTTATATATTTTACATAAGCTAATAAGCTAATAAGCGCCCTTAAATAAGCTCAAACAAACATACTCATAGTGTGAATCGTTAGATTGGTTTTAAGATTAATTTTAATTCCTTAGATCAATGATGATGTCATATGACATTATTAATGAATATTTTCTTTTTAGCCCTTTTATTTTATATACAAGTTAAACCCTTTAACTTTTACCCACATTTAAATAAAATAGTTTTGATACTAATATTTTAATCTTAAATACTTTTTTATATAGCAAAACTTTTTTATAAAATTTGTCATTCAACTTGAATTCCTTTTATCCTTTTTAGTATAAGACTAGATTTGTAAAACTAATAATAAAAAAGTAATATTTTCTTTCTAATAAAATACGTATATCCGTAAGAATAACAAAATATATTTAAAATTAAAAGTCTATTACAAACACCGTTATATAATATAATTATTTTCTATTCAATACTCATTTCTTAACATATACATGTTTTTTTTATTCATTAGGTGTTATAAATTACGAAATTTAAAGTTAAAGTTAAAGTCACCTATATGACTAGAAATGAAAATATATATGGAGTAATGTTTATAACACGTTTTTTAGTATTTATTTAAATAAAGTTAGTCCACATGTGTATAAACAAAAGAAGATAATATTTGATAATTCATTTGATGTTGTTTTACATTGTTAATGGTTTAATATTATTCAAAATTACTTTTAGTTTTATATATTTTTGTATGTGTTTTTTTTTAATAGTACGTAAACGAATTATTTATTACAGGTATAGAAAAATTATATCAAATCAAAACATTGAATGTTGATGTAGTTTTCTATATACTTTGGGTATGGATACATACATGATATAATCATACTAGACTAAGAAAAAACTTAAAAACATAATGTGAAACTTATTAATTTGACTTTTAAGACTTAACATAAAGAAATATTGAATATAAAATTCATCCAAGACTTACTGTCACCGATATAACATAATTGACGGCATGACCTAAACAATTTTAAAATTTAATATAATAGAATAATAAAAAATACTCAAATGACCCACCTACAAACTTGGTAGAATAAAACTCTCAATTTACTTTTTAAAAATCATTCGAACTTAATATTTTATTATGTTATAATTATATTTTTTTTGATAAATTTTTTTAAGTATACGAATTAAAAAGTTCAACTATAAATAGTTGACATCACATATGCAATGGCAGTTATTTCTTAATATGCTTTCTTGAACAGAAAGATAACTTTGAATGGAACCCCCAGCACAAGCAACACGAAACGAAAGCAAAAAAGGCTCCGAAATGGCCTCCAGGCTCCCTGTAATCAGTCCTCATTCAAGATGCAGGTTACGGTTGCTTAAACTGGAGCGAATAAAGGACTATTTGCTAATGGAGGAGGAGTTTGTAGCGAACCAGGAGCGTTTGAAGCCACAGGAAGAGAAGACGGAGGAGGATCGATCAAAGGTTGATGATTTGAGAGGGATGCCAATGAGTGTTGGCAATTTGGAAGAGTTGATTGATGAGAATCATGCCATTGTGTCGAGTTTGGTTGGACCGGCCTTTGTTGTTAAGGATCACTTGGAACCTGGTTCTGCTATTCTTATGCATAATAAGGTGAAAATGAAAATAGCGCGGAAATTTACTAGTTTTGAGCTTGAATTTACTGTTTTTGATGTATGTTAATATCCTTGGAATTCATATCGATTTGAGTTTAGTTGATTTGTTTGTTTAAAAGGAACAATTTGAGCTTGAATTTGCTATATTTGATGCGTAATTAAGGCTTTAATTATAGGATTATGCTAACCATAGCGGTGGGGACTATGGTTAAGAAATTGAGACACGCGTAACTTTTTTGTACGTATGAGCGGTTATCCATAAATGTAAGGGCAATTATTTCTATGAATTGGTGGTCATTTTTATCATACAATACAACTATGCGTGTCTGAATTTTTTTTACATATCTCTGAGGGCTATGGTTAGCAAAATCATTATATTTACTCTGTTTATTTTAATTTTAGCTGATATTTTTCTTTGATAAGGATCAATTTGAGTTTGAATTTGCTATTTTGATGCATAATAAGGTAAATTAGGGTGGAAAGTTAACTAATTTGAGCTTGAATTTGCTGCTTTTGATGCATAATAAGGTACATTAGGGCGGATATTTTGTAAGCGGTAAAACGCCGAGCTTTATGAACTTTTGATATGCTCTTTAAATTTTCTTTCTTTCCTGTAAGTTATATTTTGTTTTCATGTATGGATATATGGATTTCTTAAATCTGAATGAATGTTCTGATCATCTTATATCTAAAAACAATGACAGGTTCTTTCTGTTGTTGGGCTTCTTCAAGACGACGTGGACCACATGGTATACGTAATGAAGGTTGAGAAGGCTCCATTAGAGTCGTATGCTGATATTATTTCATCTTGTGCCAGAATCATTGCTTTAAACACACACGGAATCCTCTTTTTAATATGAGCGTGTTTTTTTTTTTGTTATTCAGGCAGTAGCAAATTCTACATCAGCAACGTTCTTACGTGTTGTTGGAAGTGAGTTGATTCAAAAGTACCTCGGGGATGGTCCTAAGTTGGTAAGAGAACTCTTTAGAGTTGCTGATGATCTCTCCCCATCTATCGTTTTCATTGATGAAATCGATGCTCACAATTTGTTCATGAGTAAATAGCATTAAAGGTTCCTTTCGTATATACCAAATTATGATTTTCGCCCAAAAGTTTGTTTATTACACTAAAAGCCTATAATTGAACTTGTAACATTAAAAGCCTCCCGAATGTGGAACTTTCTGTTATAAGTTCCTATTCTAGCGACAATCCATGTTAAAAGTTTCAATCTTAGGTAACAATACCATAATTTGGTATATATCACGGTTACCGTTCTTTTTGTTCTGTAAGCCTTATTTACGTATGAGAAGAAGGTTTTTGGTGCAGGTATGATGCACACTCTGGTGGTGAGCGTGAAATTCAGAGGACTATATTGGAACTGCTGAATCAGTTGGATGGTTTTGATTCGAGAGGTGAGCGTAATAATATTTACTTTTTACGAAACTTGGGTTCTAATTCTGAGTGCATATCGTGGAGTTTGTTATCTTTTTCGCACTTTTCTTTCGTTTGGAATCAATCTAGTTCTCATTATGTAACAACAAGTAGACGCAACCTAAACATCTGGTGTTATAGCCACGTCAGCATAATTCAATCCATAACATTAAATCGAAAATACATTCCAACCATAACATCAAATTTAGACCGCTTATTTATATTTAACTTTCTAAATATTAGTCAAAAGGAAAAAGTAAGAAAAAAAAAGAAATACTCATAACGCGTATTAGCTAAGTAACACCGACATCGATAACACGGCCATAACTCAAGCCGTGCATTTTAAATCATATGGTTGGGCCATATTCATATTTTGATTGGGCTTTTGGGCCTTAGTCATAGTTTCTTTGTTGCTATAAAATTAGGGTTCTTGGTACATTTCCTATTTCACTATAGTTCAATTCTTTCATTCTATGTCCAGATTTCTGATTTTATCATATTAAGCTCTTTAATTTTAGGGGTGTTTGTTTCGGCTTATATAACCGGCTTATGAGTCTATAATATATAATTCTTTATAAGCTCATAAACCCATTTTTTCTAGCTTATAAGCTTATCAAGTTATCCTTATGATTTTAAAAATTTTATAAGCTCCAGATTTCTGATTTTATTTATTAATTTTTTTATTTTATTTTAATTTTCTTAAAAAAAGGCAATGATGAGAAAAACATTTCTCGATTCTGATTATAAAATGGTCGGATATTTATTTTTACAGACCATTTATTTGATGACCGAATTTGTGCGTGTCTGAGCCTCTTTTATGATTATTAACATTTTTTTTAATATTAGATCAATTAGTGTTTGTTTTAGCTTAATTTCGAATTTACTAGCTTATTTGTTTTTCAATAGTTTTGGGGCTATTTTTAATCATATTATAAACCTTAATTTTGTATTGACAAGATTTTGTATTGACGGGGTCGTAGTAAGCAACAAAGCAATGAATTCATATCGAAAGATTTATAGTGGTCTTGTAGTGTAAATTTTTGTGATTATTTCAAGTTTACTTAAAATTTATATATAAATTTGACTTGTTGGCGGAGCCCGACACCTTCTAGCTTCGCCACTGCTATCACCAAAAGTATAGGCATAAATATTGACTCTCCACGACTTTCTTTTTGGGTAGACCAAAGACAAATACATGGTGCTAGAAAAGATTAAGGGAATTGGATAAATAGGAAATGGGAATGTGTTAGTGAGCTAGAAGAACTTTAATGCTTTCGTGAACACTTCAAATCGATAAGGAACAGACTAGTAGATAATCGATAAGGGACGGACTAGTAGATGTGGACGGACGAAGGAGGCACTTATTAAAAAAAGCGAGATGTCGATAATTGATGATAGATTTGACTTAATGGTGCGTTAAGGTATAGTATATCCATATCCTTTTTGGGATAACGATTGCGACTTTGTTCCAATGGCTTTCCATGAGTTAGGGGACGTAGATTATGCTTAGTTTATGCTTCCGTTAATTGGATTTTTACGATAAACAAACCCTTGATGAACTGTAATTTTAGCTTAGTTCCAATGGCTTTATCCAGTGATG
>CAJVGC010000085.1:0-53964 GCA_910822075.1 Senecio squalidus
AGGTAGAATCAATTTGGGAATGATATTAGACACCAAGAGCTACTATATACAGGTTTCCCATAGTCAAATAACATATTTTTTATTTTTAATATTTTTTTGTCTAAGCTCGTGAACAGGTATTCACGAGTTTGTATCATTTCCTTGATTTCGCCATATTTTTCTCGTACGCATATCGATGGAGGTAGAATCAATTTTGGAATGATATTAGACACCAAGAGCTACTATATACAGGTTTTCCTTAATCAAATAACATAATTTTTATTTTTCACAACTTTTTGTCTATGCTCGTGAACAAGTATTCACGAGTTTGTGTGATTTTCCTTGATTTCGCCATATTTTTCTAGTACGGATACCGATGGAGGTAGAATCAATTTGTGAATGATATTAGACACCAAGAGCTACTATATACAGGTTTCCCATAGTCAAATAACATATTTTTTATTTTTCATGTTTTTTTGTCTAAGCTCGTGAAAAGGTGATCAAATCCTATGAATTCGTGCCTGGGCCGGGTATTTTCCGGTATTTGGGCCGGGTTTCTGGGCTCCTCTACTATATACAGGTTTTCCATAATCAAATAATATAATTTTTATTTTTCACAACTTTTTGTCTATGCTCGTGAACAGGTATTCACGAGTTTGTGTGATTTTCCTTGATTTCGCCATATTTTTCTCGTACGGATACCGATGGAGGTAGAATCAATTTGGGAATGATATTAGACACAAAGAGCTACTATATACAGATTTTCATAATCAAATAACATAATTTTTATTTTTCACAACTTTTTGTCTATGCTCGTGAACAAGTATTCACGAGTTTGTGTGATTTTCCTTGATTTCGCCATATTTTTCTAGTACGGATACCGATGGAGGTAGAATCAATTTGGGAATGATATTCGACACCAAGAGCTACTATATACAGGTTTTCCATAATCAAATAACTTAATTTTTATTTTACACAAGTTTTTGTCTATGCTCGTGAACAGGTATTCACGAGTTTGTGTGATTTCGTTGATTTTGCCATATTTTTCTTGTACGGTTACAGATGGAGGTAGAATCAATTTGGGAATGATATTAGACACCAAGAGCTACTATATACAGGTTTCCTATAGTCAAATAACATATTTTTTATTTTTCATATTTTTTTGTCTAAGCTCGTGAACAGCTATTCACGAGTTTGTGTGATTCCCTTGATTTCGCCATATTTTTCTCGTACGCATACCGATGGAGGTAGAATCAATTTTGGAATGATATTAGACACCAAGAACTACTATATACAAGTTTTCCGTAATCAAATAACGTAATTTTTATTTTTCATAACTTTTTGTCTATGCTCGTGAACAGGTATTCACAAATTTGTGTGATTTTCCTTGATTTCGCCATATTTTTCTCGTACGGATACCGATGGAGGTAGAATCAATTTCGGAATGATATTAGACACCAAGAGCTACTATATACAGGTTTTCCATAATCAAATAACATAATTTTTATTTTTCACATCTTTTTGTCTATGCTCGTGAACAGGTATTCACGAGTTTGTGTGATTTCCTTGATTTCGCTATATTTTTCTAGTACGGATACCGATGGAGGTAGAATCAGTTTGGGAATGATATTAGACACCAAGAGCTACTATATACAGGTTTTCCATAATCAAATAACATAATTTTTATTTTTCACAAGTTTTTGTCTATGCTCGTGAATAGGTATTCACGAGTTTGTGTGATTTCGTTGATTTCGCCATATTCTTCTTGTACGGTTACCGATGGAGGTAGAATCAATTTGAGAATGATATTAGACACCAAGGGATACTATATACAGGTTTTCCATAATCAAATAACATAATTTTTATTTTTTACATCTTTTTGTCTATACTCGTGAACAGGTATTCACGAGTTTGTGAGATTTCCTTGATTTCACCATATTTTTCTCGTACGGATACCGATGGAGGTATAATCAATTTGGGAATGATATTAGACAACAAGATCTACTCTATACAGATTTTCCATAATCAAATAACATAAGTTTTATTTTTCACAAGTTTTTGTCTATGCTCCTGAACTTGTATTCACGAGTTTGTGTGATTTCCTTGATTTCGCCATATTTTTATCGTACGGATACCGATGGAGGTATAATCAATTTGGGAATGATATTAGACAACAAGAGCTACTATATACAGGTTTTCCATAATCAAATAACATAATTTTTATTTTTCACAAGTTTTTGTCTATGCTCGTGAACAGGTATTCACGAGTTTGTGTGATTTCCTTGATTTCGCCATATTTTTCTTGTACGGTTACCGATGGAGGTAGAATCAATTTGAGAATGATATTAGACACCAAGAGCTACTGTATACAAGTTTTCCATTATCAAATAACATAATTTTTATTTTTCACATCTTTTTGTCTATGCTCGTGAACAGGTATTCACGAGTTTGTGTGATTTCCTTGATTTCGCCATATTTTTCTTGTACGGTTACCGATGGAGGTAGAATCAATTTGAAAATGATATTAGACCCCAAGAGCTACTATATACAGGTTTTCCATAATCAAATAACATAATTTTTATTTTTCACATCTTTTGGTCGATGCTCGTGAACAGGTATTCACGAGTTTGTGTGATTTCCTTGATTTCGCCATATTTTTCTTGTACGGATACCGATGGAGGTAGAATCAATTTGGGAATGATATTAGACAACAAGAGCTAATATATACAGGTTTTCCATAATCAAATAACATAATTTTTATTTTTCACAAGTTTTTGTCTATGCTCGTGAACAGGTATTCAGGAGTTTGTGTGATTTCCTTGATTTCGCCATATTTTTCTTGTACGGTTACCGATGGAGGTAGAATCAATTTGAGAATGATATTAGACCCCAAGAGCTACTATATACAGGTTTTCCATAATCAAATAACATACTTTTTATTTTTCACATCTTTTGGTCGATGCTCGTGAACAGGTATTCACGAGTTTGTGTGATTTCCTTGATTTCGCCATATTTTTCTCGTACGGATACCGATGGAGGTAGAATCAATTTGGGAATGATATTAGACAACAAGAGCTATGATAGTGTTAGTAGGGAATGGCTCATACACATAGCCCATTAACCCCCTAAACACATAACCTGACTCTTACTTACAAAAGGTTGCATGCTATCTCCTACCTCCGGCCCTTAGGCTCCGGCGTCCGGACACAAGGCTCCGGCGTCCGGCCACTAAATGTGACAAAAGGGCCAGAACCGACACAGAAGCCCCCGACCAGGAAAAATGGCCCGGCACCTGGCCCGTGTCCGGGAACCAGGCCGTGTCCCAGCAAATGTCCGGGAGCCAAGGCCATGTCCCGGCAAGTGTCCGGGAGCCAAGCCGTGTCCCGGCAAAAGGTCCGGGAGCCAAGCCGTGTCCCGGCAAAATGTCCGGGAGCCAAGCCGTGTCCCGGCAAAATGTCCGGGAGCCAAAGCCGTGTCCCGGCAAAATGTCCGGGAGCCAAGCCGTGTCCCGGCAAAATGTCCGGGAGCCAAGGCCATGTCCCGGCAAGTGTCCGGGAGCCAAGCCGTGTCCCGGCAAAGTGTCCGGGAGCCAAGCCGTGTCCCGGCAAAGTGTCCGGAGCCAAGCCGTATCCCGGCAAAGTGTCCGGAGCCAAGCCCGTGTCCCGGCAAAGTGTCCGGGAACCAAGCCCGTGTCCCGGCAAGTGTCCGGGAGACAAGCCCGTGTCCCGGCAAGTGTCCCGGGAACCAAGCCCTTGTCCCGGCAATATCCCGGGAGCCGAACCCATGTCTCGGCAGATGTCCGGGAGCCAAGCCCCGTATCCCGGCAGTGTCCGGGAACCTGGTCTCGTGTCCCGGCAGCATCCGGGAACCAGGCCCCGTGCCCCGGCAGTGTCCGGGAGCCAAGCCTCGTATCCCGGCTGTGTCCCGGCACTTAGCGTCCCTGTGTCGGGAGACCTTCCTACCAGTCAGACACTCAGGCCTAATCCTTGAGTGTAACCGTCAGAGCATTAATAAGGTCATATTAATAACATAGACGTTAATGGCCATTGGAATCCTATTGATGAGCCATAAATGGTCATCATTGCCATACGTTGTTAATACCTGGAAGTGTTGGGTATAAATACTTAACACTTCAGGTTTTGGCCACAACTTCATCATCTTCATCATTCCCATCCAACTTACACACAGTACCTGCCCGGAGTATTCATACACTTCCCACAGTAAACATATTCCGATCATCTTCTTCAACCAACCACTTGACCACCTTAGGCTCGCCAAGAGCTTGATAGGTTTGCACTGCTAAGCAGGAGGTCAAGGGGTTGAATCCCAAACACCCAAGTTACTGAGCCTGCTACTATTTGCTCAAACATTGGCGCCATCCGTGGGACACGTTTTAGCAACGGTGTCTCATTTCATTTCTATCTTTTTTCCATTTCATTTCTTAGTTTCACCACCATTTTTTCTTCTCCATGGAAGGAAATTCCTCATCACAAATCGGTTCAGTTAAGCCAAAGACAACCACCAATACCCCATCCACCACCCTACCTAATTACATATACATGGCGCAGGAAGAAACTACATCTCGCAAACGGAAGGCATCAGTCCTTCAGGATTGGGTGACGGAGCCTATTTGCTTCCCACCAATTGAAACTCCTTCCATCAACCCTGTAGTAATACAAATCCGGTTAGCCAACTATGAAGTGAGCAAGGCATATGTTGATACAGGGAGCTCAATGGACATTATTTATGCCCACTGTTTTAGGAAGCTCCCTGAAAAAGTACAAAATTCAAAGCGTCCAACACAATTCCCTCTAGTGGGGTTTTCAGGTGAGACGCATTGGCCAATCGGAGAGGTAGCAATAAACATGATGTTAGGAGAATATCCACACTATAGGTTAGAAATGATTAATTTTGCAATCATTGATGCACCATCGGCCTACAATGTCCTACTGGGCAGGCCTGCATTACAAAAATTTGGAGCAATTCCATCAACCATTCATGGCATGATAAAGTTCCCTACCCCAGCTGGCATAGCCACAGTCAGGGCTAGAACGTCATGGCCTAAAGAGTGCAAACAGGCAGAGAAACCAAAACTGGTAGAGGGTCCCAAAAGTGATCCGGCAATGGAAATCATTGATGGTCCGGAACAAAAAGTTATTATTAATAAACGTTTCCCTGAACAACCAGTGACCATTGGTTCACAACTCCCAACACAGACAAAGACTAAACTCATAGCGTTACTAGAATCAAACCTTGATGTCTTTGCATGGCAGACATCAGACATGACTGGTGTCCCAAGGGAACTAGCAGAGCATTCCCTAAACGCGAATCCCAATATTGTGCCAATCCGACAGAAAAAACGAGGCATGGCCCCGGATCGTAGTAAATCTGCATGTGACCAAGTAAACAAAATGGTCGAAGCAGGGATTGTTAGAGAGGTAAAATACCAAACTTGGATTTCTAATCCAGTTATGGTAAAGAAGGGAGATGGTTCTTGGAGATTATGCGTTGATTTCAAAGACATTAACAAAGCTTGTCCAAAGGACAACTATCCTTTACCAGAAATCGATTGGAAAGTGGAGTCCTTAGATAGATTTAGACTCAAATGCTTTTTAGATGCATATAAAGGTTATCACCAAATTTGTATGAAAAAAGGTGATGAAGACAAAACAGCTTTTCACACAGACCAAGGCATATTTTGTTTCCAAAAAATGCCATTTGGCTTGAAAAACGCTGGAGCAACCTATCAACGTCTAATAGATGAAACTTTCAAAAATCAAGTGGGAAGGAACATAGAAGCTTATGTAGATGACATAGTTATAAAAAGCAATACGGAAGACATCATGTTGGCTGATATCCTGGAAACTTTCCAAACATTACGTAATATTAACATGAAGCTTAATCCATCCAAGTGTAGTTTTGGCATGGAGGAAGGAAAATTCTTGGGACATATTGTTACACCTAATGGCATCAAAGTCAATCCTAAGAAGGTTCAGGCAGTCATTGACATGCCATCTCCTTCCACCAAAAAGCAAGTCCAAAGCCTAAATGGCAAGCTAGCAGCACTTAGCCGTTTCTTGTCCAAAGCCGCAGATCGATCCCTCCCTTTCTTTAATACCTTAAAGGGATGCATTCGGAAAAAAGACTTCTCGTGGTCTGAAGAAGCAGAAGTGGCATTTCAAGAAATGAAGAAATTCATGGCCAATCTCCCAACACTCACGGCTCCAATAGCGGGAGAGACACTAACTATATACTTGGCTGCTTCCAAGGAATGTGTAAGCGCAGTTTTACTAGCCCAACGAGGCGACTCACAAATGCCGATCTATTTCATCAGTAGGGCACTGAAAGGCCCAGAGGTTAATTATCCATGTTTGGAAAAATTAGCACTCTCTTTGGTTCATGCGTCTAGACGTTTGAGGAGATATTTTCAAGGACATCCCATCCAAGTGCTAACAGACAAACCAATCAAACAAATATTGGGTAAACCAGAAGTGTCGGGACGATTAGCAAAATGGGCAATTGAACTGGGAGAACATGAAATTTCTTTCCAACCTCGAAACTCGATGAAAGGACAAATCTTGGCAGATTTCCTGGCTGAAATCGAAGGAATGGAAGAACCAAAGGATCCATTAGTGACAGACAGTCCTCCTTGGACCCTCTTCACAGATGGCGCATCCAGCCTAGAAGGGTCAGGAGCTGGTCTCATACTCACAGATCCAGATAAAAACGAGTATACCTACGCCCTTAAGTTTGACTTCCCGGCAACCAACAATGAAGCCGAATACGAAGCTCTCTTATCAGGGCTACGAATAGCTAGAAAGATGGGAGTTCAAAATATAGAAGCTTTTGTGGACTCCCAGTTGGTAGCTAATCATATCAATGGTAGCTATGAAGCAAATCAAACTTCCATGCAACAATACTTGGAAGAAACCAGAAAAATCATTTCGGACTTCTCAAAATTTACCATAGAGCAAGTGCCAAGAAACCGTAACAAAATAGCAGATGCATTGAGCAAACTTGCAGCATCCTCCTTCGCCCACCTCAAGAAAGAATTGTTGGTGGAAGTCCTAACTGAGAAATCCATAGTGCCAATAAAGGAAGTGGCCGCAATAACGGAGGATGACTGTTGGATGACTCCAATAAAAAACTTCCTTCAGAATGGACAACTCCCGGAAGACAAACAACTAGCAAGGAAAATCAGAATGAAGGCACCAATGTATCTCCTCATAGACAACTACCTGTTTAGGAAGTCTTTTTTGGGTCCACATCTAAGATGTGTCGGCCCAACACAAGCAAAGGATCTAATTCAGGATGTACATGGTGGAAGTTGTGGCATGCATGCAGGCCCTCGTTCGGTAACCACTAAGGTCATGAGACTTGGATACTTCTGGCCATCCATGCACAGAGATGCAAAGGAAGAAATTGAAAAATGTGAATCATGCCAAAAACATGCGTCAGTCTCAAAAATGCCAAAGCAGGACCTCATTCCAGTGACTAGCGCCTGGCCATTTTACAAATGGGGAATCGACATTGTCGGACCATTCCCCCCTGGGGTGGGCAATGTTAAATACCTTTTAGTGGCTGTGGACTATTTCACAAAATGGATTGAAGCTAAGCCCTTGGCAACTATCACCGGGCCTCGAATGATAAGCTTCGTTTGGGAACAAATAGTGTGTCGCTTTGGAGTTCCACACGTCCTAGTCAGTGATAATGGAAAACAATTTGCAGATAATCCATTTAAGACTTGGTGTCAGGATATGGATATCCAACAACGATTCACCTCTGTGGCACACCCACAAGCTAATGGTCAGGTTGAAGTCATGAACAAAGCAATCGTCAAGGGAATTAAGGCCAGATTGGGAAAATATGCAAAGGCATGGGTAGACGAAATCCCAGGCATTCTTTGGGCACATAGAACTTCCCCCGGCAGAACTACATCTGAAACCCCTTTCAGCCTAGTCTATGGCACTGAGGCAGTTATCCCACCAGAACTTACAATCCCTACTCACCGGACTCTTCATTTCAATCCGGAGCTAAATGAAGAAGCCCTAAGAGAGAACTTGAATATCATCGAGGAGCGAAGAGAAATATCTCTCATCCGACAAGCAGAAAGCCATAGACAGATGGCTAAGTATTATAACCAAAGAGTCCGACACACATCTTTCAAAGTGGGAGATCTCGTATGGCGGAAGAATGAAGCTAGCAGGACCGAAAACTTGGGCAAGTTGGGTCCCACATGGGAAGGCCCATATAGTGTCCTTGAAGCACATGGAACTGGCTCCTACACCCTGTCTGACTTAGATGGACAACCATTACCCAGGACATGGAATGCAATGAATCTAAAAAGGTGCTACATTTAATATTTACATAGTATTGCTGATTGTTAGCACTTGCAACCACAACACCCGTCAGGATGTGCCTAGCCAACAGTTGTTTCAATCCTAAAAATTTAAAAAAAAAAAAAAAAATTTTGCCGGCACAAAGGGCCGGCTATATGCCGGCTACCAATGCCAAGCCGCCGGCACAAAAGTGCCGGCTATATGCCGGCTAAATTAAACCAAGCCGCCGGCACAAAAGTGCCGGCTATATGCCGGCTACCAATGCCAAGCCACCGGCACCAAAGTGCCGGCTATATGCCGGCTAACAATTTAACCAAGTTGCCGGCACAAAGGGCCGGCTATATGCCGGCTGCCGGCTAATAAAAAAAAAAAAAAAAAAAAAAAAGGAACAGCCGGCCAGTCTGGATGCCAAGTCTGGATATCTGGGGAATCTGGCAAACTTTGCTATTTGGCCAACTCACTCATCAGGGATTTGGCCAACCATAAGAAAACGCTCTTCAAAGAGTCATTCACAGCAATGCACCTCGAAATACAAAGTGGTCTGATCTATGTATCCCACAAGGCAACAAACCTGATGCACCACCCCAAACTACGTTTGGAAGGAAATTTAGCAAGAGGCACATATAGACATCTTAAATCTACGCCAAACATGCAATCACATATTCGTCTTTTTACCTACTGGGAAAAGGCAAGCACTTCTCATTGGGAAGCGACATCACTCGCGAGTAAAACAAATTGAAGGTTAACCAACAAAAGTGCCATCGGCACGATATGAAATATACATGAGATGCCAACATCTAGCTATGTCATCGGCATACAAAAGCACCATAGGTACTCAAATGATTGTCATAGACACAACTCAATATAATTACTCTTACGCACACCCAAGATGGTGTGACACAACATCCAAGATGGCAGGTTAAATATGTATTATTGGCTTGATCACCCAATAAAACATTATTTTCCACAAGACACATTGGACATGGCCTCGGTCAGAACTACTCAACGCAACCTCAAGCGGCCAAGAAAGGCATGACCAAAAAATAGCCGGAAGAGACAATAAGAACAAAAAAAAAAAGTTAGGCTTCAAAAAACCATTTTAAAACCTAACTGGGGGGCATGATAGTGTTAGTAGGGAATGGCTCATACACATAGCCCATTAACCCCCTAAACACATAACCTGACTCTTACTTACAAAAGGTTGCATGCTATCTCCTACCTCCGGCCCTTAGGCTCCGGCGTCCGGACACAAGGCTCCGGCGTCCGGCCACTAAATGTGACAAAAGGGCCAGAACCGACACAGAAGCCCCCGACCAGGAAAAATGGCCCGGCACCTGGCCCGTGTCCGGGAACCAGGCCGTGTCCCAGCAAATGTCCGGGAGCCAAGGCCATGTCCCGGCAAGTGTCCGGGAGCCAAGCCGTGTCCCGGCAAAAGGTCCGGGAGCCAAGCCGTGTCCCGGCAAAATGTCCGGGAGCCAAGCCGTGTCCCGGCAAAATGTCCGGGAGCCAAGCCGTGTCCCGACAAAATGTCCGAGAGCCAAAGCCGTGTCCCGGCAAAATGTCCGGGAGCCAAGCCGTGTCCCGGCAAAATGTCCGGGAGCCAAGGCCATGTCCCGGCAAGTGTCCGGGAGCCAAGCCGTGTCCCGGCAAAGTGTCCGGGAGCCAAGCCGTGTCCCGGCAAAGTGTCCGGGAGCCAAGCCGTGTCCCGGCAAATTGTCCGGAGCCAAGCCGTATCCCGGCAAAGTGTCCGGAGCCAAGCCCGTGTCCCGGCAAAGTGTCCGGGAACCAAGCCCGTGTCCCGGCAAGTGTCCGGGAGACAAGCCCGTGTCCCGGCAAGTGTCCCGGGAACCAAGCCCTTGTCCCGGCAATATCCCGGGAGCCGAACCCATGTCTCGGCAGATGTCCGGGAGCCAAGCCCCGTATCCCGGCAGTGTCCGGGAACCTGGTCTCGTGTCCCGGCAGCATCCGGGAACCAGGCCCCGTGCCCCGGCAGTGTCCGGGAGCCAAGCCTCGTATCCCGGCTGTGTCCCGGCACTTAGCGTCCCTGTGTCGGGAGACCTTCCTACCAGTCAGACACTCAGGCCTAATCCTTGAGTGTAACCGTCAGAGCATTAATAAGGTCATATTAATAACATAGACGTTAATGGCCATTGGAATCCTATTGATGAGCCATAAATGGTCATCATTGCCATACGTTGTTAATACCTGGAAGTGTTGGGTATAAATACTTAACACTTCAGGTTTTGGCCACAACTTCATCATCTTCATCATTCCCATCCAACTTACACACAGTACCTGCCCGGAGTATTCATACACTTCCCACAGTAAACATATTCCGATCATCTTCTTCAACCAACCACTTGACCACCTTAGGCTCGCCAAGAGCTTGATAGGTTTGCACTGCTAAGCAGGAGGTCAAGGGGTTGAATCCCAAACACCCAAGTTACTGAGCCTGCTACTATTTGCTCAAACAAGCTACTATATACAGGGTTTCCATAATCAAATAACATAATTTTTATTTTTCACAAGTTTTTGTCTATGCTTGTGAACAGGTATTCACGAGTTTGTGTGATTTTCCTTGATTTCGCCATATTTTTCTCGTACGGATACCGATGGAGGTAGAATAAATTTGGAAATGATATTAGACACCAAGAGCTACTATATACAGGTTTTCCATAATCAAATAACATAATTTTTATTTTTCAAAAGTTTTTGTCTATGCTCGTGAACAGGTATTCACGAGTTTGTGTGATTTCGTTGATTTCGCCATATTCTTCTTGTACGGTTACCGATGGAGGTAGAATCAATTTGGAAATGATATTAGACACCAAGAGCTACTATATACAGGTTTTCCATAATCAAATAACATAATTTTTATTTTTCACATCTTTTTGTCTATGCTCGTGAACAGGTATTCACGAGTTAGTGTGATTCCCTTGATTTCGCCATATTTTTTGTGTACGCTTACCGATGGAGGTAGAATCAATTTGAGAATGATATTAGACACCAAGAGCTACTATATACAGGTTTTCCATAATCAAATAACATAATTTTTATTTTTCACATCTTTTGGTCGATGCTCGTGAACAGGTATTCACGAGTTTGTGTGATTTCCTTGATTTCGCCATATTTTTCTCGTACGTATACCGATGGAGGTAGAATCAATTTGGGAATGATATTAGACAACAAGAGCTACTATATACAGGTTTTCCATAATCAAATAACATAATTTTTATTTTTCTCAAGTTTTTGTCTTTGCTCGTGAACAGGTATTCACGAGTTTGTGTGATTTACTTGATTTAGCCATATTTTTCTCGTACGGATACCGATGGAGGTAGAATCAATTTTGGAATGATATTAGACACCAAGAGCTACTATATACAGGTTTTCTATAATCAAATAACATAATTTTTTATTTTTCAAATCTTTGTGTCTATGCTCGTGAACAAGGTATTCACGAGTTTGTGTGATTTCCTTGATTTGGCCATATTTTTCTCGTACGGATACCGATGTGGGTAGAATCAATTTGGGAATGATATTAGACACTAAGAGCTACTATATACAGGTTTTTCATAATCAAATAACATAATTTTTATTTTTCACAACTTTTTGTCTATGCTCGTGAACAGGTATTTACGAGTTTGTGTGATTTTCCTTGATTTCGCCATATTTTTCTCGTACGGTTACAGATGGAGGTAGAATCAATTTTGGAATGATATTAGACACCACGAGCTACTATATACAGGTTTCTCATAGTCAAATAACATATTTTTTATTTTTCATATTTTGTTTGTCTAAGCTCGTGAACAGGTATTCACGATTTTGTGTGATTTCCTTGATTTCGCCATATTTTTCTCGTACGCATACCGATGGAGGTAGAATCAATTTTGGGATGATATTAGACACCAAGAGCTACTATATACAGGTTTTCCGTAATCAAATAACATAATTTTTATTTTTCACAACTTTTTGTCTATGCTCGTGAACACGTATTCACGAGTTTGTGTTATTTTCCTTGATTTCGCCATATTTTTCCCGTACGGATACCGATGGAGGTAGAATCAATTTGGGAATGCTATTAGACACTAAGAGCTACTATATACATGTTTTCCATAATCAAATAACATAATTTTTATTTTTCACATCTTTTGGTCGATGCTCGTGAACAGGTATTCACGAGTTTGTGTGATTTCCTTGATTTCGCCATATTTTTCTCGTACGGATACCGATGGAGGTAGAATCAATTTGGGAATGATATTAGACAACAAGACCTACTATATACAGGTTTTCCATAATTAAATAGCATAATTTTTATTATTCACAAGTTTTTGTCTATGCTCGTGAACAGG
The DNA here is from genome assembly GCA_910822075.1 of Senecio squalidus. NCBI lineage: Eukaryota > Viridiplantae > Streptophyta > Magnoliopsida > Asterales > Asteraceae > Senecio > Senecio squalidus. Next base: position 12,668 of record CAJVGC010000085.1, read on the forward strand.
TATTCACGAGTTTGTGTGATTTCCTTGATTTAGCCATATTTTTCTCGTACGGATACCGATGGAGGTAGAATCAATTTTGGAATGATATTAGACACCAAGAGCTACTATATACAGGTTTTCCATAATCAAATAACATAATTTTTTATTTTTCAAATCTTTGTGTCTATGCTCGTGAACAAGGTATTCACGAGTTTGTGTGATTTCCTTGATTTGGCCATATTTTTCTCGTACGGATACCGATGGGGGTAGAATCAATTTAGGAATGATATTAGACACCAAGAGCTACTATATACAGGTTTTCCATAATCAAATAACATAATTTTTATTTTTCACAACTTTTTGTCTATGCTCGTGAACAGGTATTCACGAGTTTGTGTGATTTTCCTTGATTTCTCCATATTTTTCTCGTACGGATACCGATGGAGGTAGAATCAATTTGGGAAGGATATTAGACACCAAGAGCTACTATATACAGGTTTTCCTTAAACAAATAACATAATTTTTTTATTTTTCAAATCTTTGTGTCTATGCTCGTGAACAGGTATTCACGAGTTTGGGTGATTTCGTTGATTTCGCCATATTTTTCTCGTACGTTTACAGATGGAGGTAGAATATAACATCAATTTGGGAATGATATTACACAAACTCTTGGTGTCTAATATCATTCCAAAATTGATTCTACCTCCATCGGTGATAGTGTTAGTAGGGAATGGCTCATACACATAGCCCATTAACCCCCTAAACACATAACCTGACTTACAAAAGGTTGCATGCTATCTCCTAGCTCCGGCCCTTAGGCTCCGGCGTCCGGACACAAGGCTCCGGCGTCCGGCCACTAAATGTGACAAAAGGGCCAGAACCGACACAGAAGCCCCGCGACCAGGAAAAATGGCCCGGCACCTGGCCCCGTGTCCGGGAACCAGGCCGTGTCCGGGAGCCAAGCCCGTGTCCCGGCGAGTGTCCGGGAGCCAAGCCCTTGTCCCGGCAAGTGTCCGGGAGCCAAGCCCGTGTCCCGGCAATGTCCCTGGAGCCAAGCCCGTGTCCCGGCAAGTGTCCGGGAGCCAAGTCCGTGTACTGGCAATGTCCCGGGAGCCAAGCCCGTGTCCGGGAAAGTGTCCGGGAGCCAAGCCCGTGTCCCGGCAATGTCCCGGGAGCCAAGCCCGTGTCCCGGCAAAGTCCGGAAGCCAAGCCCGTGTCCCGGCAGTGCCCGGGAACTTGGTCCCGTGTCCCGGCAATGTCCGGGAACCTGGTCTCGTGTCCCGGCAGTGTCCGGAAGCCAAGCCCGTGTCCCGGCAGTGTCCGGGAACTTGGCCCCATGTCCCGGCAATGTCCGGGAACCTGGCCTCGTGTCCCATCCGGGAGCCAAGCCCCGTATCCCGGCAGTGTCCGGGAACCTGGTCCCGTGTCCCGGCAGCGTCCGGGAACCAGGCCCCGTGTCCCGGCAGTGTCCGGGAGCCAAGCCCCGTGTCCCGACAGTGTCCGGGAACCAGGCCCGTGTCCCGACACAATGTTCCTGTATTCGGGAATCATGGCCCCGTGTCCGGGATCCGAGAGATGTGTCCCGGCACCTAGCACCCCTGTGTCTGGAGATCCAACGCTCAGTCCGACACTCATGGCCTGACATGTATAAGGACTTGTGTAGACACTGATGTTTTGGAGTTCGTCTCACAGTATCATGCTCCTGACATCCTACCAGTCAGACACTCAAGCCTAATCCTTGAGTGTAACCGTCAGAGCATTAATAAAGTTATATTAATGACATAGACGTTAATAGTCATTGGAATCCTATTGATGAGCCATAAATGGTCATCATTGTCATACGTTGTTAATACCTGGAAGTGTTGGGTATAAATACTTAACACTTCAGGTTCTGGACACAGCTTCATCATCTTCATCATTCCCATCCAACTTACACACAGTACCTGCCCGGAGTATTCATACACTTCCCGCAGTAAACATATTCCGATCATCTTCTTCAACCAACCACTTGACCACCTTAGGCTCGCCAAGAGCTTGATAGGTTTGCACTGCTAAGCAGGAGGTCAAGGGGTTGAATCCCAAACACCCAAGTTATTGAGCCTGCTACTATTTGCTCAAACATTGGCGCCATCCGTGGGACACGTTTTAGCAACGGTGTCTCATTTCATTTCTATCTTTTTTCATTTCATTTCTTAGTTTCACCACCATTTTTTCTTCTCCATGGAAGGAAATTCCTCATCACAAATCGGTTCACTTAAGCCAAAGACAACCACCAATACCCCATCCACCACCCCACCTAATTACATATACATGGCGCAGGAAGAAACTACATCTCGCAAAAGGAAGGCATTAGTCCTTCAGGATTGGGTGATGGAGCCTATTTGCTTCCCATTAATTGAAACTGCTTCCATCAACCCTGTAGTAATACAAATCCGGTTAGCCAACTATGAAGTGAATAATGCATATGTTGATACAGGGAGGTCAATGGACATTATTTATGCCCACTGTTTTTGGAAGCTCCCTCAAAAAGTACAACATTCAAAGCGTCCAACACAATTCCCTCTAGTGGGGTTTTCAGGTGAGACGCATTGGCCAATCGGAGAAGTAGCAATAAACATGATGTTAGGAGAATATCCACACTATAGGTTAGAAATGATTAATTTTGCAATCATTGATGCACCATCGGCCTACAATGTCCTACTGGGCAGGCCTGCATTACACAAATTTGGGGCAATCCCATCAACCATCCATGACATGGTCGAATTCCCTACCCTAGTTGGCATAGCCACACTTAGGGACAGGATACCATGTCCAAAATACTAATCCGTCTAAAAAATGTCATAGGCAACCATTGATATTGGCCAGACAGGAAAAAAGGTTTAACTTAGTCAGATCTTTGTATCCCATAAAGGCATTGGATGCCATGAGACTTTCGGCCTACAAAGTCCTACTGGGTAGGCTCTCAAAAATTTGGATCAATTCCATCTACCATCCATGACGTGGCACTGTGTCATACCCTAGTTGGCATAGCCACAAGGATGCATTGGCCAAGATATAGATCTAAAAGTGTCATGAACACAATATGGATCTAAATGGGTCATGGAAATAATCCGGATGAGAAAGTGTCATGGATACAGTACGCATCTAAATAATGTCATGGACACAAGACTGATCTGAAAGTGTCAGGGGAACAATAAAAACCTAAAAGTGCCATGGGCACAATAAAGAGGAACAAACTTGATTTACACATTACTAATCCGGATGGAAGAAGCTTTGCTGGAATACTATCCATCCTTACATGATACCCATCCTGACATGATAGTTATCCCGGCATTGATAGTCGTCTTGGAAAGATAGCCATCATGGCGTAATAGCCATCCTGGCATGATAACCGTCCTGGAATGGTAGTCATTTCATTTCCATTCATCTAGTTACTAGTAGTACATCTTTCCCATGAAGGAAGTAACTTATCTCGAGCCATTTCACCAACACCAGAAATGGCCACCACGATCTCAAATGCCTACTAAATGTCATAAGGATGATATATTCGACCTCTGCAAACAAAGCTTGCATCTCATTTCCACAAACCAGGATCATTGATCCGGACAACAATAAATAAATAAATAAATAAATTCGGCCAGATCCTGAGAGCCGGCCAGTTAGGCCAAATCCGGACAGCCAGCCATTTGAGCCAGATCCGGACAGCCGACCATTTCGGCCAGCTCCGGACAGTCGGCCAGTTATGCCAGAGCCATTTTAGCCAGCTCCGGACACCCGACCAGATCGGCCAAATCCGGACAGTCGGCTAGTTAAGCCGACCTTGATATTCGGCCAGTTGGAACGACCTTGATAGTCGTCCAGCTTTGGCAACATTTTGATAGCCAGATTTGGCAATATTTTGATATCCAGCGTGACAAGATCTTAACAGCCTTGGAGATGGCTTTTGACCAGAAGTTGTCGGCTGGCAAAAACTTTACTATCTATCCTAGAATACTAGTCATCTTGTCATATTCATTATCTTGGCGTACTAACCATCTTGGCATGATAGCCATCTGGAGATAATAGCCATCCATGCATAATATCCTTCCTGGCATACTAACCATTTTGGCCATCCAGCCACAATAACCATCCTGGTATGATAGCCACCCTGCCACAATAGTCATCCCGACTATAGGCCAGTTTTACAAGTATTGTTGGTGTGAAGCCACACAACCAACACCAATCAATCTTTCGTTTCAACTTGTCTCAACGTTAAGGTCAGATCCCAACCAGTAATTCTTGCCAATGGAGATCTCTTGTTGAACAGTTTCTAAAACATTTAAGGTAACAGAGTGTGCCTCCACCTTCACTTAAACCTCCACTACAATATCAAACACAAAGATTGTTGTAGATCTAAAAACATTGAAGGAAGAAAACACCTTGCCTTCGGATAGACAACAAGCAAATAAAATCCCTACCAAAAAAACATATGCTTAGCAGAAGAAGGGGAAGACGTAGATCATCATGGCCCCAGATGGCCATATATTCATGGTAAAAAAAAAAAAAAAAAAAAAAAAAAAAATGTCATATGGGAATTCCTTTCTAGGGAATTAAAAGGTGACAATAATTTACTTTTTTTTTTCAATAAATTAATAATCCTTTGTCAAGGACATGGCATGCCATGATCCCAAAGAGATATTATATTGATAGAATAATTGGTCTGATCGTGCATCCCAATACTATTTAGTAAATTAATTTCTACCTACTTGGATTATGGATCCACACAAAAATCCTAGACAAGTTCATTGAATGTGGAGTAGCTACGCACTTGGCATGACCATGCATACACGAACGCATACTCCAGAATAACCAAATGCATAAGGGTAACCATGACATTATCAGTCTAACCCAATTATGCAGGTAATGGGGAAAAATAGGCTTACTACTAGGTTCAATTGATAAACTTGGCACCATGAGCCTACAATGTCCTAACTAGACAGGCCTACACCAGAATAATTTGAAACAAATTCATGTACCATCCATGGCATGGTAAAATTTGCTACCCCAGATGGCAAAGCCACGGTTAAGGACATGAGGCCATGACCAGTATCCCAGTTTACCATCCATGTAATTGCTAAATGCCCTACCTCAACTGGCATAACCACGGTTAGGGACATGATGCCATGACCAGAATACCATTTCAGATCTAAAAATGTCATGGACACAATACATAGTACCGAGTAACATTTCTACATTCTAAAACATGCACATATGTCATTGTGGTCAAAAATAAAATCCAACATAAAGGATTACTACAGACCCTACATACATTAGTAAGGGGAATTGTTAAATCCAAGTCCCTTCTACATCCAGGGAAGACACTCTGTCCCTTCCACATCCATGGAAGACTCTTAAACCCTTCCACATTATGCACACTCTCACTCCCTGCCAACTCTCAACCGGCTCCCGGGTCTCCCAGCCCCAACTTCGGATCCCGGCTCCCAGCTCCCCAGCTGCCGGTCCCGACTCCCTGCTCCCGCTCCCGGATCCGCCCCTCGGCTCCTAAGATCCTACCACTTGAGGTCCTACTTCCTGAGGTCCTACCATCATTAGCTTCCAGGATTTCATGATAGACAATTACTATTTGTCTATCCATTATGACCGAGACATTGAAGCTTAGGCAACTTCTGTTAAAAGTGTTCGTCCCACATCTTTCAAACTTATAGAACTAATGTAGCGAAGAATGCAGCCACACAGGCAGGGAACCTAAACAATATTTAACGGGAAGACCCTTAAAGGGTACTCAAAGGTAATAATTCTTATACCATGTTTAAACTGGATGTACATCATATACCCATGTCATGGAATGTCATGTTTGATAAATTATTGTTTTGATCATATAACCCATTATCTACCAACCCGGATCATTACAAAAAGGGAAAAGTCATGGAAAAACCTATACAAATTCATTGAAGAAAGAATTGGTCTGATCTTGAATCCCTATGCTATTCCACAACGTTATCTTTATATAAGATTGTGCATGCGTGCATATACAATTTCATAATTCTGAACAAACGTTCAAGACCAGGTGCATAGGGCCAAGATGGATATTTAAATCCAAGCCACACATGCCCATCATCATATACATATCTCTAGGAAACGTTCAAACCAAGTGCATAGGCCAAGATGGACATCTAAGTCTAAGCCAAACAAGCACCTCATCATACACATAATTTCGGAACAACTTGGCATGAGCTGAACAACCAGCGAGTTTTGATATTTTGCCAGTCTGGCCGACCTTGATATTCAACAGCCAACCCGCCAGGTCTTGATATATGGACAGACTGGCAGACCTTGATATTTGGCCATTTTACTCATGAAGGAATTGGCATCAACATAAGAAAACACTCTTAAAGAGTCATACAAGGATGTTTCTACAATATGGTAACCCTTTACAATCAACAGCTAGCCAAGTATGCATATCTGGGCAATCCGGCAGATTTTGGTGTTTGGCCATCTCACTCATGAGGGACTTGGCCCCACCAAAAAAAAGACACTCTTCAAAGAATCATTCACAGAAATGCACCTCAAAATACAAAGTGGTCTGATCTATGTATCCCACAAGGCAACAAGCCTGATACACCACCCCGAATTACGTTTGGGGGAAATTTAGCAAAAGGCACGTATAGACATCTTAAATCTACGCCAAACATGCAATCACATATTCGTCTTTTTACCTACCGGGAAAAGGCAAGCACTTCTCATTGGGAAGCGACATCACTCGCGAGTAAAACAAATTGAAGGTTAACCAACAAAAGTGCCATCGGCACGATATGAAATATACATGAGATGCCAACATCTAGCTATGTCATCGGCATACAAAAGAACCATAGGTACTCAAATGATTGTCATAGACACAACTCAATATAATTACTCTTACGCACACCCAAGATGGTGTGACACAACATCCAAGATAACAGGTTAAAAATGTGTTATTGGCTTGATCACCCAATAAAACATTATTTTTCAAAGACACATTGGACATGGCCTCGGTCAGAACTACTCAAGGCAACCTCAAGCGGCCAAGAAAGGCATGGCCAAAAAATAGCCGGAAGAGACAATAAGAACAAAAAAAAAGTTAGGCTTCAAAAAACCATTTTAAAACCTAACTGGGGGGCATGATAGTGTTAGTAGGGAATGGCTCATACACATAGCCCATTAACCCCCTAAACACATAACCTGACTTACAAAAGGTTGCATGCTATCTCCTAGCTCCGGCCCTTAGGCTCCGGCGTCCGGACACAAGGCTCCGGCGTCCGGCCACTAAATGTGACAAAAGGGCCAGAACCGACACAGAAGCCCCGCGACCAGGAAAAATGGCCCGGCACCTGGCCCCGTGTCCGGGAACCAGGCCGTGTCCGGGAGCCAAGCCCGTGTCCCGGCGAGTGTCCGGGAGCCAAGCCCTTGTCCCGGCAAGTGTCCGGGAGCCAAGCCCGTGTCCCGGCAATGTCCCGGGAGCCAAGCCCGTGTCCCGGCAAGTGTCCGGGAGCCAAGTCCGTGTACTGGCAATGTCCCGGGAGCCAAGCCCGTGTCCCGGAAAGTGTCCGGGAGCCAAGCCCGTGTCCCGGCAATGTCCCGGGAGCCAAGCCCGTGTCCCGGCAAAGTCCGGAAGCCAAGCCCGTGTCCCGGCAGTGCCCGGGAACTTGGTCCCGTGTCCCGGCAATGTCCGGGAACCTGGTCTCGTGTCCCGGCAGTGTCCGGAAGCCAAGCCCGTGTCCCGGCAGTGTCCGGGAACTTGGCCCCATGTCCCGGCAATGTCCGGGAACCTGGCCTCGTGTCCCATCCGGGAGCCAAGCCCCGTATCCCGGCAGTGTCCGGGAACCTGGTCCCGTGTCCCGGCAGCGTCCGGGAACCAGGCCCCGTGTCCCGGCAGTGTCCGGGAGCCAAGCCCCGTGTCCCGGCAGTGTCCGGGAACCAGGCCCGTGTCCCGACACAATGTTCCTGTATTCGGGAATCATGGCCCCGTGTCCGGGATCCGAGAGATGTGTCCCGGCACCTAGCACCCCTGTGTCTGGAGATCCAACGCTCAGTCCGACACTCATGGCCTGACATGTATAAGGACTTGTGTAGACACTGATGTTTTGGAGTTCGTCTCACAGTATCATGCTCCTGACATCCTACCAGTCAGACACTCAAGCCTAATCCTTGAGTGTAACCGTCAGAGCATTAATAAAGTTATATTAATGACATAGACGTTAATAGTCATTGGAATCCTATTGATGAGCCATAAATGGTCATCATTGTCATACGTTGTTAATACCTGGAAGTGTTGGGTATAAATACTTAACACTTCAGGTTCTGGACACAGCTTCATCATCTTCATCATTCCCATCCAACTTACACACAGTACCTGCCCGGAGTATTCATACACTTCCCGCAGTAAACATATTCCGATCATCTTCTTCAACCAACCACTTGACCACCTTAGGCTAGCCAAGAGCTTGATAGGTTTGCACTGCTAAGCAGGAGGTCAAGGGGTTGAATCCCAAACACCCAAGTTACTGAGCCTGCTACTATTTGCTCAAACAATCGGTATCCGTACGAGAAAAATATGGCTAAATCAAGGAAATCACACAAACTCGTGAATACCTGTTCACGAGCATAGACAAAAACTTGTGAATAATAAAAATTATGCTATTTGATTATGGAAAACCTGTATATAGTAGGTCTTGTTGTCTAATATCATTCCCAAATTGATTCTACCTCCATCGGTATCCGTACGAGAAAAATATGGCGAAATCAAGGAAATCACACAAACTCGTGAATACCTGTTCACGAGCATCGACCAAAAGATGTGAAAAATAAAAATTATGTTATTTGATTATGGAAAACATGTATATAGTAGCTCTTAGTGTCTAATATCATTCCCAAATTGATTCTACCTCCATCGGTATCCGTACGGGAAAAATATGGCGAAATCAAGGAAAATAACACAAACTCGTGAATAGGTGTTCACGAGCATAGACAAAAAGTTGTGAAAAATAAAAATTATGTTATTTGATTACGGAAAACCTGTATATAGTAGCTCTTGGTGTCTAATATCATCCCAAAATTGATTCTACCTCCATCGGTATGTGTTTGAGCAAGGATTGACAGGCTCAGTAACTTGGGTTAGATTGATCACTCTCTTGACCTCCTGCTCAAGCAGTGCAAACCTAAGAGACTCTTGGCGAGTCTAAGGTGGACAAGAGATTGATCGGAAGGGCTTGACGGAATATGGTTAAGTATTCCGGTCAGTGAGTATGTGAGGAAGATGATGAAGTTGTGGCCAAAACCTGAAGTGTTAAGTATTTATACCCAACACTTCCAGGTATTAACAACGTATGGCAATGATGACCATTTATGGCTCATCAATAGGATTCCAATGGCCATTAACGTCTATGTTATTAATATGACCTTATTAATGCTCTGACGGTTACACTCAAGGATTAGGCCTGAGTGTCTGACTGGTAGGAAGGTCTCCCGACACAGGGACGCTAAGTGCCGGGACACAGCCGGGATACGAGGCTTGGCTCCCGGACACTGCCGGGGCATGGGGCCTGGTTCCCGGATGCTGCCGGGACACGAGACCAGGTTCCGGGATGTTGCCGGGATACGGGGCTTGGCTCCCGGACACCTGCCGAGACACGGGTTCGGCTCCCGGGATATTGCCGGGACACGGGCTTGGTTCCCGGGACACTTGCCGGGACACGGGCTTGTCTCCCGGACACTTGCCGGGACACGGGCTTGGTTCCGGACACTTTGCCGGGACACGGGCTTGTCTCCCGGACACTTGCCGGGACACGGGCTTGGTTCCGGACACTTTGCCGGGATACGGCTTGGTTCCGGACACTTTGCCGGGATACGGCTTGTCTCCCGGACACTTGCCGGGACACGGGCTTGGTTCCGGACACTTTGCCGGGATACGGCTTGGTTCCGGACACTTTGCCGGGATACGGCTTGGTTCCGGACACTTTGCCGGGACACGGGCTTGTCTCCCGGACACTTGCCGGGACACGGGCTTGGTTCCGGACACTTTGCCGGGATACGGCTTGGTTCCGGACACTTTGCCGGGATACGGCTTGGTTCCGGACACTTTGCCGGGACACGGGCTTGTCTCCCGGACACTTGCCGGGACATGGCCTTGGCTCCCGGACATTTTGCCGGGACACGGCTTGGCTCCCGGACATGTTGCCGGGACACGGCTTGGCTCCCGGACATTTTTCCGGGACACGGCTTGGCTCCCGGACATTTTGCCGGGACACGGCCTGGTTCCCGGACACGGGCCAGGTGCCGGGCCATTTTTCCTGGTCACAGGCTTCTGGTGTCGGTTCTAGCCTTTTTGTCACATTTTAGTGGGCTTAACCCAAATGTTAGGATTGATAGGCTATAAATATAAGCCATCACCTACTAACACTATCATGCCCCCCAGTTAGGTTTTAAAAATTAGGTTTTGAAGCCTAACTCTTCTGCTTTTTGGTAAGTTTTCTCTCTCTTTTTTTTTTTTTTTTTTTTTTTTTTTTTTAGTTAGCCGGCAGCCGGCATATAGCCGGCCTGTGTGCCGGCGACTTGGTTAAATCTCGGCAGCCGGCATATAGCCGGCACTTTTGTGCCGGCGACTTTAATCTCGGTAGCCGGCATATAGCCGGCACTTTTGTGCCGGCGTCTTGAAGCTCGGTAGCCGGCATATAGCCGGCAGTTTGTGCCGGCGCCTTCGGTTTGTTAGCCGGCATATAGCCGGCAGTTTTGTGCCGGCGCCCCCTTTTTTTTTTTTTTTTTTTTTTTTTTTTTTTTTTTTTTTGTAATGGGGGTCTCTTTTTTGTTCAGGTGAGTTTCCAACCAGAAGCGTCGGTTTTTGCGGGTAAGTTATTTTGTTTTTTCCATCCTCGCAACCTGAGTCTTATATTTATCTTATTTTAATTGTAGCAGTTTGCTATAAAAAGCTGAAATGGCTTCCCGAAAAGAGAAAGAGGTTAGGAAATGCAGTAGTGGCATTGATGATGATAAGTTAGCGGATTTAATAACTAGGTTTCCATGCCTTAGTTCCTTCAATCCTGTAGCGCCTACCACAGGCCAATGTGCCACTGATCCTCCTTCAGGAAAACTTACTTTATACACTAACCTTCTTACCCATTCAAACCTTAGACTTCCATGTAGCTCCTTTTATATGAAAGTGCTAACACACTACAAAATTGGATTCGCCCAAATGCATCCTGTAGGTGCTGCTAAGGTTATAATGTTTGAGATGCTGTTGGTGGGTATGAAAATTGTCTGTTCTGTAGATTTGTTTAGGCATTTTTATAAACTGTCTAAATCTAGAGATTGGTTTAGCCTAGAACAGAGAGAGAGAAGCAAAGAATGGAAACTAATTGAGAATCCTCCCGATAGTCTTAAGAACTGGCGGTTTGACTTTATTTTCGTGGATAGATCGTTTATTAAGCTTTGGTCAAGCGCCCTTTTTAGCTGGCCATCTAAGATACCCAACGGAGTAAATGAACTCCCCGAGCTTTCAGCTCCTAAGGCGGCGGCCTATGCACGCCTCCGCCGTATGTCTGTGAGGTATAAGATATGCCCCGAAGGGGTGCTGGTAATGGCTGGAATTATTAAGGATGTTGAAGAGGAGACGGTTCCCGTAATTGTGTCAAAGACATCAAAGAAACGTGGGTCTCTGTAAAATCCTTTTTTGTCTGTATTATTTCGTGAAGTTGATTAACATTTATATCGTTTCTTTCTTGCAGTTATGGGGTTGCTAGATTTTTTAGTGGGGAATGAAGCATGTGAAGTAGAGGATCATTTGCCTGACGTAGCTTGCCAGATGTACAAAGCAGCTGGTGTTGATGTCCCTGGCGTGCCTCCTACAGGAAGAGAGGGGCAGGGCCTGGAGGTTAGGCCTCCGCTTCCAGAGAGTACTGAGGATGGAGATCTCGTAGTATCCCCTGCTGGTATTATTTCAAACCTTTTTTGGTCTATTTAAATAATAGCTATATATAACTGATGTTTTTTGTTTGTGTAGGTGATGATCTTGATCCCAATGATTACATGCTTGAAGAGCAGGATCCTTCTCGTCATAGACAAGGTACTTATGCGTTATGATTATTTTGCGCTGTGTGAGTAACTAACTTGCCTTTCTTTTGTGCAGTTGAGTTGGAGGATATTGGCTCTGACGATGGTCAGGAGCCATGCGTTGATGGTCCATCTGTGTTAGGAAAGAGGTCATCCATAAGTGTTGAGGATTATGAGCTTCCTACACCCAAATCGAAAAAAGTGTTGTTCCCTGCTTCTCCACCTCTTGGAACAAATCTTGTAAGGCGTTACGGGGGCCTTCAGATGGCGCCCCATGGATCTACTATCATGGCTCTTCCTGCTTGTGGCAATACTGTTCAGCCTGCTGCATTTGTTGGCACGCCATCTGGTCAACGTTTTGTGCCTGCCTGGTCATTTTGTGTGGGTGACAATGGGCAAACTGCTGGATCTGTTAGGGATTTCATGGACAATGTTGTCCCTCCTCAACTTGTTATGCAGTCAAAGCTGCGAGGAACTTCTGAATTGTTGGATGATGCTGATATGAGCCTTTTTCATGGCTTTATGGGACATATACTTACTAGGCAGCGTATATGTGAAGATCATGAAAATTTGAAAGTTAATTATTCGGATCTGAAGAAAGAGGTGGATAGTATGGCTGTGGTTAGGAAAGATCTTGAGGCCGAACGTGAGATTGTTTCCACCCGGGACAGGGAGATTAGTGATCTTTCTGCCAAGATGTCCAACTTAGAGAAAGAGAGGGATGGATTGGTAAGGAAGACGCAGGAGTATGAAGATATCCTGGCTGCGAAGGATAAGGAGTTGGCCATAGGGACCAAGACTTTAGAGGTTGAGAGACAGGTAGTTGAGTCTCAGAGCCAGCAACTTGATGCGGCCGTTCAGGGTAGAAAAGACCTTCTTGTTATGTTTCCTCAGTTGTTCAAGCTATTACTTGATCATCCTGATGTGATGAATTTGATGTTGGAAGTTAATCGGGCTGCTCATGCATTTGGCAAACACATTGTAGGGACCAAGTTGCGATCCGTTGCTGGTGATGCAGTGCTACCCTTTCTTGATCCTTTGGTAGAAAGTCAGATGCGAGCCCTTGTTTGAAAAGAAAAATTTTCCTATTCTGGAGCGCATTGTCCAAGACTTGAACATTTCTGTTGAAGATCTTCTCGCTATTGTTACACCACCAGTGTCTATGCCACCAGTGTAGTTTGTGTTCTTTTTTATATGTTTGAACATTTTCCTTTTCTGTTATGAATATCAGCTTTATAAGCTTTATGTTTTGGATATTTTGTTTGACTCTATGAGTGATTTCTTTTTAATAATAAATGTTTATCCGTTGGATATTTATCTTATTACTTGTTTGCTATTTAAGCGTATTATATCAGTGATATATTATTTGGTTAACCGTTTATTTGTATTACTCGCGAGGTATGTCGCTTCCCTATGGGAAGTGCTTATCTTTTCTCAAGTAGATGAAAAGACGTGTTTGCATGTTTTGGCTTAGACATGAGTGTCTTATTTGGCCTTATGCTTGTGATGTTTGAACAATGTTCAAAAAGTAGAAAGATAATGCAGTGCATAATTGGGATAATATCAGACCAAACGTTTTATTATAAGGCATGGTATCCATGTCCTTGACAGAAATAAAGATTAAATTTCGGCAAAACAAGAAAGTATAGAATAAAAGTTTATCAGACCTTGATCTAGGTTTAGTTTATGCATATCTAATCTTCAATCATGAAGATGTGACCTTCTGGCGGTCCTGGTCGTTCAGTATCCTCCCCCTTCTTTTGCCAGGCATACGTTTTCTGGGTTGAGGTCTTGTTGGTTTGTTTTCTGGCGGCTGGCACTAGATGTTCCAACTTCCCTTCGTCCAGCGCCCTTCTTATCTCTCCTTTCAATTCCCGACAGGCATTGGTGTCATGTCCATGGTCCTCGTGAAATTCACAGTACCTGTTCATGTTTTTTGTACCGGACCTGTGTGCCATTTGTGGTGGAGGTTTAAAGGTAGAGCCTACACGTTCTGTCTGCAGGATCTCTTTCGGGGTCTTGTTGAGAAATGGCTCGGATGAAGTTTTGTCATAAGGGCTGAACCTTCTGTTGCCGCTGTTGTCCCGTCTGTCATTTCTCCTATCTTCCCTCTGTTGGTCCTGTCTACCTGACGCTGACCCCCCGTTCCAAAGCTTGTCTTTCTTTCCAGCCACCCCCCTTGCCAAGGAGACAGTTTCCCTTGATCTTAAGAAGTCATAGGCCCAATCTGTCGCTTCCTTGAAGGTGGCGGGAGTCCTTTTTGCAAGTTTTTCCTGCAACTGACCAGGCAATAGGGAAAAGGTGAAACCTGAAATTTGTTGGCTTTCTGGCAAACCTGGGATCTTTTGGCATTCCTGAGTGTATCGCAGGATGAAGTCTCGCAAAGCTTCCCCTTCCTTCTGCCGGATTAGGTGGGCCTCCAGATGTGTTCTGCGTTGTTTCTTTTGCTGAAAGAATTGGTAGACAAATTTTGCCTTTAGATCCGCGAAGTCTCTAATGCCCCTTTCTGGAAGGCCAGCAAACCAATCTCTGGCGAACCCTTGCAATGTTCCTGGAAACATTTTACAGGCTACAGGGTCTACCCATTTTTCTGTCATGATGGCCTGCTCAAACAAGGCCATATGGTCATCCGGATCCCTTGTGCCGTCATAAGTGCCTACAATGGAGGGGACCTTCTGCTTGTCTGGCATCGGATATCTGGACACCCAGTCACAAAATTTCGAACTTACTATTGATACCGGCATAATAGCTTCTCTTGTCATTCCTCCTTCTGCTAGTTGCTGCAAGAGTCGTAATAACTCTGAATTGGGATTTTGAGGTGGCACCGGTGTCGGCGCGTTCTGCCTCAGGCGATCTGCCAACTGTGTCAACAGGATATCTGTTTCGGATTTTTGGGGAATTACCTGTGGTGGTGCTGGCTGCAGGGATGCCAATAGTTGGGCCAGGAGGTGATTAGATGAGGTTGGTGCCGGGACCGATGCTGCTCCTTGGATATTCTGAAATGTTCCTTGAGTGCCGGGTTGGGATCCTGCTGAGGCAGACTGCCTAGGGGCTTCAAAACCAGGAAGTTCTGGGACAGCCTGTCTAGAGGCCTCAGCGGCTTCTTCGTGGAGTGTTGAGGTACGAGCCATGGGGATCTGAAAACTTGGAACGTTTGGGGTTGGTATGGCAGATGCACTAGCTCCGGACACCCTTGTAGAATACAAAGGTCCAGTGGTTGTTGATCGATACAGGCGGGCAGGACCTGAATCCCCTAGTGTCCAATCCTCCAAGGCGGAAAATCCGTGACTGCCTGTCCTCCCCATAGGACCTCTTTCAAACGTCATGTCTGTCTCCATGTCTGGTAAGAATGGACTAGATGGAATAGGCAATGAAACAAAGGTACGAGGTGACGAAACAGTCGTTGGTATCAGGGTGGTACTCCCTTCAGCTTGGGATGTGGTCACAACAGTCACTGGGGATGAGGTCACAGTAGTCATTGGCGGTGGTGTGGTGGTAGTTACTTCTGGGGCTGAGGAAATTATTGGTGCAGAGTTCATGTCTTCCATGATGAAAGAAGAAATGGATTAAAGAAAAATTTTTGTGAAAATCTGGAAATGAAGGTAAAACACCGTTGCTAAAAACGTGTCCCACGGATGGCGCCAATGTTTGAGCAAGGATTGACAGGCTCAGTAACTTGGGTTAGATTGATCACTCTCTTGACCTCCTGCTCAAGCAGTGCAAACCTAACAGACTCTTGGCGAGTCTAAGGTGGACAAGAGATTGATCGGAAGGGCTTGACGGAATATGGTTAAGTATTCCGGTCAGTGAGTATGTGAGGAAGATGATGAAGTTGTGGCCAAAACCTGAAGTGTTAAGTATTTATACCCAACACTTCCAGGTATTAACAACGTATGGCAATGATGACCATTTATGGCTCATCAATAGGATTCCAATGGCCATTAACGTCTATGTTATTAATATGACCTTATTAATGCTCTGACGGTTACACTCAAGGATTAGGCCTGAGTGTCTGACTGGTAGGAAGGTCTCCCGACACAGGGACGCTAAGTGCCGGGACACAGCCGGGATACGAGGCTTGGCTCCCGGACACTGCCGGGGCATGGGGCCTGGTTCCCGGATGCTGCCGGGACACGAGACCAGGTTCCGGGATGTTGCCGGGATACGGGGCTTGGCTCCCGGACACCTGCCGAGACACAGGTTCGGCTCCCGGGATATTGCCGGGACACGGGCTTGGTTCCCGGGACACTTGCCGGGACACGGGCTTGTGTCCCGGACACTTGCCGGGACACGGGCTTGGTTCCCGGGACACTTTGCCGGGACACGGGCTTGTGTCCCGGACACTTGCCGGGACACGGGCTTGGTTCCCGGGACACTTTGCCGGGATACGGCTTGGTTCCGGACACTTTGCCGGGATACGGCTTGTCTCCCGGACACTTGCCGGGACACGGGCTTGGTTCCGGACACTTTGCCGGGATACGGCTTGGTTCCGGACACTTTGCCGGGATACGGCTTGGTTCCGGACACTTTGCCGGGACACGGGCTTGTCTCCCGGACACTTGCCGGGACACGGGCTTGGTTCCGGACACTTTGCCGGGATACGGCTTGGTTCCGGACACTTTGCCGGGATACGGCTTGGTTCCGGACACTTTGCCGGGACACGGGCTTGTCTCCCGGACACTTGCCGGGACATGGCCTTGGCTCCCGGACATTTTGCCGGGACACGGCTTGGCTCCCGGACATGTTGCCGGGACACGGCTTGGCTCCCGGACATTTTTCCGGGACACGGCTTGGCTCCCGGACATTTTGCCGGGACACGGCCTGGTTCCCGGACACGGGCCAGGTGCCGGGCCATTTTTCCTGGTCACAGGCTTCTGGTGTCGGTTCTAGCCTTTTTGTCACATTTTAGTGGGCTTAACCCAAATGTTAGGATTGATAGGCTATAAATATAAGCCATCACCTACTAACACTATCAGTATGCGTACGAGAAAAATATGGCGAAATTAAGGAAATCACACAAAATCGTGAATACCTGTTCACGAGCTTAGACAAACAAAATATGAAAAATAAAAAATATGTTATTTGACTATGAGAAACCTGTATATAGTAGCTCGTGGTGTCTAATATCATTCCAAAATTGATTCTACCTCCATCTGTAACCGTACGAGAAAAATATCGCGAAATCAAGGAAAATCACACAAACTCGTAAATACCTGTTCACGAGCATAGACAAAAAGTTGTGAAAAATAAAAATTATGTTATTTGATTATGAAAAACCTGTATATAGTAGCTCTTAGTGTCTAATATCATTCCCAAATTGATTCTACCCACATCGGTATCCGTACGAGAAAAATATGGCCAAATCAAGGAAATCACACAAACTCGTGAATACCTTGTTCACGAGCATAGACACAAAGATTTGAAAAATAAAAAATTATGTTATTTGATTATAGAAAACCTGTATATAGTAGCTCTTGGTGTCTAATATCATTCCAAAATTGATTCTACCTCCATCGGTATCCGTACGAGAAAAATATGGCTAAATCAAGTAAATCACACAAACTCGTGAATACCTGTTCACGAGCAAAGACAAAAACTTGTGAAAAATAAAAATTATGTTATTTGATTATGGAAAACCTGTATATAGTAGCTCTTGTTGTCTAATATCATTCCCAAATTGATTCTACCTCCATCGGTATACGTACGAGAAAAATATGGCAAAATCAAGGAAATCACACAAACTCGTGAATACCTGTTCACGAGCATCGACCAAAAGATGTGACAAATAAAAATTATGTTATTTGATTATGGAAAACTTGTATATAGTAGCTCTTAGTGTCTAATATCATTCTCAAATTGATTCTACCTCCATCGGTAACCGTACAAGAAAAATATGGCGAAATCAAGGAAATCACACAAACTCGTGAATACCTGTTCACGAGCATAGACAAAAACTTGTGAAAAATAAAAATTATGTTATTTGATTATGGAAAACCTGTATATAGTAGCTCTTGTTGTCTAATATCATTCCCAAATTGATTCTACCTCCATCAGTATCCGTACGAGAAAAATATGGCGAAATCAAGGAAATCACACAAACTCGTGAATACCTGTTCACGAGCATCGACCAAAAGATGTGAAAAATAAAAATTATGTTATTTGATTATGGAAAACCTGTATATAGTAGCTCTTGGTGTCTAATATCATTCTCAAATTGATTCTACCTCCATCGGTAACCGTACACGAAAAATATGGTGAAATCAAGGGAATCACACTAACTCGTGAATACCTGTTCACGAGCATAGACAAAAAGATGTGAAAAATAAAAATTATGTTATTTGATTATGGAAAACCTGTATATAGTAGCTCTTGGTGTCTAAGATCATTCCCAAATTGATTCTACCTCCATCGGTATCCGTACGAGAAGAATATGGCGAAATCAACGAAATCACACAAACTCGTGAATACCTGTTCACGAGCATAGACAAAAAGATGTGAAAAATAAAAATTATGTTATTTGATTATGGAAAACCTGTATATAGTAGCTCTTGGTGTCTAATATCATTTCCAAATTGATTCTACCTCCATCGGTATCCGTACGAGAAAAATATGGCGAAATCAAGGAAATCACACAAACTCGTGAATACCTGTTCACGAGCATAGACAAAAAGATTGTGAAAAATAAAAATTATGTTATTTGATTATGGAAAACCTGTATATAGTAGCTCTTGGTGTCTAATATCATTCCCAAATTGATTCTACCTCCATCGGTATCCGTACGAGAAAAATATGGCGAAATCAAGGAAATCACACAAACTCGTGAATACCTGTTCACGAGCATCGACCAAAAGATGTGAAAAATAAAAAGTATGTTATTTGATTATGGAAAACCTGTATATAGTAGCTCTTGGGGTCTAATATCATTCTCAAATTGATTCTACCTCCATCGGTAACCGTACAAGAAAAATATGGCGAAATCAAGGAAATCACACAAACTCCTGAATACCTGTTCACGAACATAGACAAAAACTTGTGAAAAATAAAAATTATGTTATTTGATTATGGAAAACCTGTATATATTAGCTCTTGTTGTCTAATATCATTCCCAAATTGATTCTACCTCCATCGGTATCCGTACAAGAAAAATATGGCGAAATCAAGGAAATCACACAAACTCGTGAATACCTGTTCACGAGCATAGACAAAAAGATGTGAAAAATAAAAATTATGTTATTTGATTATGGAAAACCTGTATATAGTAGCTCTTGGGGTCTAATATCATTCCCAAATTGATTCTACCTCCATCGGTTACTGTAGAGAAAAATATGGCGAAATCAAGGAAATCACACAAACTCGTGAATACCTGTTCACGAGCATAGACAAAAAGATGTGAAAAATAAAAATTATGTTATTTGATTATGGAAAACCTGTATATAGTAGCTCTTGGTGTCTAATATCATTCTCAAATTGATTCTACCTCCATCGGTATCCGTACGAGAAAAATATGGCGAAATCAAGGAAATCACACAAACTCGTGAATACCTGTTCACGAGCATAGACAAAAACTTGTGAAAAATAAAAATTATGTTATTTGATTATGGAAAACCTGTATATAGTAGCTCTTGTTGTCTAATATCATTCCCAAATTGATTCTACCTCCATCGGTATCCGTACGATAAAAATATGGCGAAATCAAGGAAATCACACAAACTCGTGAATACCTGTTCACGAGCATAGACAAAAAGATGTGAAAAATAAAACTTATGTTATTTGATTATGGAAAACCTGTATATAGTAGCTCTTGGTGTCTAATATCATTCCCAAATTGATTCTACCTCCATCGGTATCCGTACGAGAAAAATATGGCGAAATCAAGGAAATCACACAAACTCGTGAATACCTGTTCACGAGCATAGACAAAAAGATGTGAAAAATAAAAATTATGTTATTTGATTATGGAAAACCTGTATATAGTAGCTCTTGGTGTCTAATATCATTCCCAAATTGATTCTACCTCCATCGGTATCCGTACGAGAAAGATATGGCGAAATCAAGGAAATCACACAAACTCGTGAATACCTGTTCACGAGCATAGACAAAAAGATGTGAAAAATAAAAATTATGTTATTTGATTATGGAAAACCTGTATATAGTAGCTCTTGGTGTCTAATATCATTCCCAAATTGATTCTACCTCCATCGGTATCCGTACGAGAAAAATATGGCGAAATCAAGGAAATCACACAAACTCGTGAATACCTGTTCACGAGCATAGACAAAAAGATGTGAAAAATAAAAATTATGTTATTTGATTATGGAAAACCTGTATATAGTAGCTCTTGGTGTCTAATATCATTCCCAAATTGATTCTACCTCCATCGGTATCCGTACGAGAAAAATATGGCGAAATCAAGGAAATCACACAAACTCGTGAATACCTGTTCACGAGCATAGACAAAAAGATGTGAAAAATAAAAATTATGTTATTTGATTATGGAAAACCTGTATATAGTAGCTCTTGGTGTCTAATATCATTCCCAAATTGATTCTACCTCCATCGGTATCCGTACGAGAAAAATATGGCGAAATCAAGGAAATCACACAAACTCGTGAATACCTGTTCACGAGCATAGACAAAAAGATGTGAAAAATAAAAATTATGTTATTTGATTATGGAAAACCTGTATATAGTAGCTCTTGGTGTCTAATATCATTCCCAAATTGATTCTACCTCCATCGGTATCCGTACGAGAAAAATATGGCAAATCAAGGAAATCACACAAACTCGTGAATACCTGTTCACGAGCATAGACAAAAAGATGTGAAAAATAAAAATTATGTTATTTGATTATGGAAAACCTGTATATAGTAGCTCTTGGTGTCTAATATCATTCCCAAATTGATTCTACCTCCATCGGTATCCGTACGAGAAAAATATGGCGAAATCAAGGAAATCACACAAACTCGTGAATACCTGTTCACGAGCATAGACAAAAAGATGTGAAAAATAAAAATTATGTTATTTGATTATGGAAAACCTGTATATAGTAGCTCTTGGTGTCTAATATCATTCCCAAATTGATTCTACCTCCATCGGTATCCGTACGAGAAAAATATGGCGAAATCAAGGAAAATCACACAAACTCGTGAATACCTGTTCACGAGCATAGACAAAAAGATGTGAAAAATAAAAATTATGTTATTTGATTATGGAAAACCTGTATATAGTAGCTCTTGGTGTCTAATATCATTCCCAAATTGATTCTACCTCCATCGGTATCCGTACGAGAAAATATGGCGAAAGCAAGAATCACACTAGACTCGTGAATACCTGTTCACGAGCATAGACAAAAAGATGTGAAAAATAAAAAATATGTTATTTGATTATGGAAAACCTGTATATAGTAGCTCTTGGTGTCTAATATCATTCCCAAATTGATTCTACCTCCATCGGTATCCGTACGAGAAAAATATGGCGAAATCAAGGAAATCACACAAACTCGTGAATACCTGTTCACGAGCATAGACAAAAAGATGTGAAAAATAAAAATTATGTTATTTGATTATGGAAAACCTGTATATAGTAGCTCTTGGTGTCTAATATCATTCCCAAATTGATTCTACCTCCATCGGTTTCTGTACGAGAAAAATATGGCGAAATCAAGGAAATCACACAAACTCGTGAATACCTGTTCACGAGCATAGACAAAAAAGATGTGAAAAATAAAAATTATGTTATTTGATTATGGAAAACCTGTATATAGTAGCTCTTGGTGTCTAATATCATTCCCAAATTGATTCTACCTCCATCGGTATCCGTACGAGAAAAAATATGGCGAAATCAAGGAAATCACACAAACTCGTGAATACCTGTTCACGAGCATAGACAAAAAGATGTGAAAAATAAAAATTATGTTATTTGATTATGGAAAACCTGTATATAGTAGCTCTTGGTGTCTAATATCATTCCCAAATTGATTCTACCTCCATCGGTATCCGTACGAGAAAATATGGCCAAATCAAGGAAATCACACAAACTCGTGAATACCTGTTCACGAGCATAGACAAAAAGATGTGAAAAATAAAAATTATGTTATTTGATTATGGAAAACCTGTATATAGTAGCTCTTGGTGTCTAATATCATTCCCAAATTGATTCTACCTCCATCGGTATCCGTACGAGAAAGATATGGCGAAATCAAGGAAATCACACAAACTCGTGAATACCTGTTCACGAGCATAGACAAAAAGATGTGAAAAATAAAAATTATGTTATTTGATTATGGAAAACCTGTATATAGTAGCTCTTGGTGTCTAATATCATTCCCAAATTGATTCTACCTCCATCGGTATCCGTACGAGAAAAATATGGCGAAATCAAGGAAATCACACAAACTCGTGAATACCTGTTCACGAGCATAGACAAAAAGATGTGAAAAATAAAAATTATGTTATTTGATTATGGAAAACCTGTATATAGTAGCTCTTGGTGTCTAATATCATTCCCAAATTGATTCTACCTCCATCGGTATCCGTACGAGAAAAATATGGCGAAATCAAGGAAATCACACAAACTCGTGAATACCTGTTCACGAGCATAGACAAAAAGATGTGAAAAATAAAAATTATGTTATTTGATTATGGAAAACCTGTATATAGTAGCTCTTGGTGTCTAATATCATTCCCAAATTGATTCTACCTCCATCGGTATCCGTACGAGAAAAATATGGCGAAATCAAGGAAATCACACAAACTCGTGAATACCTGTTCACGAGCATAGACAAAAAGATGTGAAAAATAAAAATTATGTTATTTGATTATGGAAAACCTGTATATAGTAGCTCTTGGTGTCTAATATCATTCCCAAATTGATTCTACCTCCATCGGTATCCGTACGAGAAAAATATGGCCAAATCAAGGAAATCACACAAACTCGTGAATACCTGTTCACGAGCATAGACAAAAAGATGTGAAAAATAAAAATTATGTTATTTGATTATGGAAAACCTGTATATAGTAGCTCTTGGTGTCTAATATCATTCCCAAATTGATTCTACCTCCATCGGTATCCGTACGAGAAAAATATGGCGAAATCAAGGAAATCACACAAACTCGTGAATACCTGTTCACGAGCATAGACAAAAAGATGTGAAAAATAAAAATTATGTTATTTGATTATGGAAAACCTGTATATAGTAGCTCTTGGTGTCTAATATCATTCCCAAATTGATTCTACCT
Source organism: Senecio squalidus (assembly GCA_910822075.1). Taxonomy (NCBI): domain Eukaryota; kingdom Viridiplantae; phylum Streptophyta; class Magnoliopsida; order Asterales; family Asteraceae; genus Senecio; species Senecio squalidus. Next base: position 35,965 of record CAJVGC010000085.1, read on the forward strand.
CCATCGGTATCCGTACGAGAAAAATATGGCGAAATCAAGGAAATCACACAAACTCGTGAATACCTGTTCACGAGCATAGACAAAAAGATGTGAAAAATAAAAATTATGTTATTTGATTATGGAAAACCTGTATATAGTAGCTCTTGGTGTCTAATATCATTCCCAAATTGATTCTACCTCCATCGGTATCCGTACGAGAAAAATATGGCGAAATCAAGGAAATCACACAAACTCGTGAATACCTGTTCACGAGCATAGACAAAAAGATGTGAAAAATAAAAATTATGTTATTTGATTATGGAAAACCTGTATATAGTAGCTCTTGGTGTCTAATATCATTCCCAAATTGATTCTACCTCCATCGGTATCCGTACGAGAAAAATATGGCGAAATCAAGGAAATCACACAAACTCGTGAATACCTGTTCACGAGCATAGACAAAAAGATGTGAAAAATAAAAATTATGTTATTTGATTATGGAAAACCTGTATATAGTAGCTCTTGGTGTCTAATATCATTCCCAAATTGATTCTACCTCCATCGGTATCCGTACGAGAAAAATATGGCTAAATCAAGGAAATCACACAAACTCGTGAATACCTGTTCACGAGCATAGACAAAAAGATGTGAAAAATAAAAATTATGTTATTTGATTATGGAAAACCTGTATATAGTAGCTCTTGGTGTCTAATATCATTCCCAAATTGATTCTACCTCCATCGGTATCCGTACGAGAAAAATATGGCGAAATCAAGGAAATCACACAAACTCGTGAATACCTGTTCACGAGCATAGACAAAAAGATGTGAAAAATAAAAATTATGTTATTTGATTATGGAAAACCTGTATATAGTAGCTCTTGGTGTCTAATATCATTCCCAAATTGATTCTACCTCCATCGGTATCCGTACGAGAAAAATATGGCGAAATCAAGGAAATCACACAAACTCGTGAATACCTGTTCACGAGCATAGACAAAAAGATGTGAAAAATAAAAATTATGTTATTTGATTATGGAAAACCTGTATATAGTAGCTCTTGGTGTCTAATATCATTCCCAAATTGATTCTACCTCCATCGGTATCCGTACGAGAAAAATATGGCGAAATCAAGGAAATCACACAAACTCGTGAATACCTGTTCACGAGCATAGACAAAAAGATGTGAAAAATAAAAATTATGTTATTTGATTATGGAAAACCTGTATATAGTAGCTCTTGTGTCTAATATCATTCCCAAATTGATTCTACCTCCATCGGTATCCGTACGAGAAAAATATGGCGAAATCAAGGAAATCACACAAACTCGTGAATACCTGTTCACGAGCATAGACAAAAAGATGTGAAAAATAAAAATTATGTTATTTGATTATGGAAAACCTGTATATAGTAGCTCTTGGTGTCTAATATCATTCCCAAATTGATTCTACCTCCATCGGTATCCGTACGAGAAAAATATGGCGAAATCAAGGAAATCACACAAACTCGTGAATACCTGTTCACGAGCATAGACAAAAAGATGTGAAAAATAAAAATTATGTTATTTGATTATGGAAAACCTGTATATAGTAGCTCTTGGTGTCTAATATCATTCCCAAATTGATTCTACCTCCATCGGTATCCGTACGAGAAAAATATGGCGAAATCAAGGAAATCACACAAACTCGTGAATACCTGTTCACGAGCATAGACAAAAAGATGTGAAAAATAAAAATTATGTTATTTGATTATGGAAAACCTGTATATAGTAGCTCTTGGTGTCTAATATCATTCCCAAATTGATTCTACCTCCATCGGTATCCGTACGAGAAAAATATGGCGAAATCAAGGAAATCACACAAACTCGTGAATACCTGTTCACGAGCATAGACAAAAAGATGTGAAAAATAAAAATTATGTTATTTGATTATGGAAAACCTGTATATAGTAGCTCTTGGTGTCTAATATCATTCCCAAATTGATTCTACCTCCATCGGTATCCGTACGAGAAAAATATGGCGAAATCAAGGAAATCACACAAACTCGTGAATACCTGTTCACGAGCATAGACAAAAAGATGTGAAAAATAAAAATTATGTTATTTGATTATGGAAAACCTGTATATAGTAGCTCTTGGTGTCTAATATCATTCCCAAATTGATTCTACCTCCATCGGTATCCGTACGAGAAAAATATGGCCAAATCAAGGAAATCACACAAACTCGTGAATACCTGTTCACGAGCATAGACAAAAAGATGTGAAAAATAAAAATTATGTTATTTGATTATGGAAAACCTGTATATAGTAGCTCTTGGTGTCTAATATCATTCCCAAATTGATTCTACCTCCATCGGTATCCGTACGAGAAAAATATGGCGAAATCAAGGAAATCACACAAACTCGTGAATACCTGTTCACGAGCATAGACAAAAAGATGTGAAAAATAAAAATTATGTTATTTGATTATGGAAAACCTGTATATAGTAGCTCTTGGTGTCTAATATCATTCCCAAATTGATTCTACCTCCATCGGTATCCGTACGAGAAAAATATGGCGAAATCAAGGAAATCACACAAACTCGTGAATACCTGTTCACGAGCATAGACAAAAAGATGTGAAAAATAAAAATTATGTTATTTGATTATGGAAAACCTGTATATAGTAGCTCTTGGTGTCTAATATCATTCCCAAATTGATTCTACCTCCATCGGTATCCGTACGAGAAAAATATGGCGAAATCAAGGAAATCACACAAACTCGTGAATACCTGTTCACGAGCATAGACAAAAAGATGTGAAAAATAAAAATTATGTTATTTGATTATGGAAAACCTGTATATAGTAGCTCTTGGTGTCTAATATCATTCCCAAATTGATTCTACCTCCATCGGTATCCGTACGAGAAAAATATGGCGAAATCAAGGAAATCACACAAACTCGTGAATACCTGTTCACGAGCATAGACAAAAAGATGTGAAAAATAAAAATTATGTTATTTGATTATGGAAAACCTGTATATAGTAGCTCTTGGTGTCTAATATCATTCCCAAATTGATTCTACCTCCATCGGTATCCGTACGAGAAAAATATGGCGAAATCAAGGAAATCACACAAACTCGTGAATACCTGTTCACGAGCATAGACAAAAAGATGTGAAAAATAAAAATTATGTTATTTGATTATGGAAAACCTGTATATAGTAGCTCTTGGTGTCTAATATCATTCCCAAATTGATTCTACCTCCATCGGTATCCGTACGAGAAAAATATGGCGAAATCAAGGAAATCACACAAACTCGTGAATACCTGTTCACGAGCATAGACAAAAAGATGTGAAAAATAAAAATTATGTTATTTGATTATGGAAAACCTGTATATAGTAGCTCTTGGTGTCTAATATCATTCCCAAATTGATTCTACCTCCATCGGTATCCGTACGAGAAAAATATGGCGAAATCAAGGAAATCACACAAACTCGTGAATACCTGTTCACGAGCATAGACAAAAAGATGTGAAAAATAAAAATTATGTTATTTGATTATGGAAAACCTGTATATAGTAGCTCTTGGTGTCTAATATCATTCCCAAATTGATTCTACCTCCATCGGTATCCGTACGAGAAAAATATGGCGAAATCAAGGAAATCACACAAACTCGTGAATACCTGTTCACGAGCATAGACAAAAAGATGTGAAAAATAAAAATTATGTTATTTGATTATGGAAAACCTGTATATAGTAGCTCTTGGTGTCTAATATCATTCCCAAATTGATTCTACCTCCATCGGTATCCGTACGAGAAAAATATGGCCAAATCAAGGAAATCACACAAACTCGTGAATACCTGTTCACGAGCATAGACAAAAAGATGTGAAAAATAAAAATTATGTTATTTGATTATGGAAAACCTGTATATAGTAGCTCTTGGTGTCTAATATCATTCCCAAATTGATTCTACCTCCATCGGTATCCGTACGAGAAAATATGGCGAAATCAAGGAAATCACACAAACTCGTGAATACCTGTTCACGAGCATAGACAAAAAGATGTGAAAAATAAAAATTATGTTATTTGATTATGGAAAACCTGTATATAGTAGCTCTTGGTGTCTAATATCATTCCCAAATTGATTCTACCTCCATCGGTATCTGATGCGAAAAATCTAGTTTTCCGAAAATTAAACCTTTACTAGATTACGACACGGGCAGTGTACCCTTGTCAATTGTAAACAGTATTGGCAAATATCGGGTTCGAACACAGGGACTATTTATAGTTGATAATTTTAGTTTTATGAAAACACGTAACAAGTAACAAGTTGGTTTTAGTCTTAAGAAGACTTGCTTATAATAACGTTAAAAATACTTTAGAATTCAAATATGGATTAAAAGACGCTTGCTTGGACTGTTTACGAATATGTATTATTTCTTAGGTGTGAAAATGTCGATAAACTTCTAATGTAAAATCCTAAGTTCCTTTCGAATACCGGATTTCTCCAATTACCTAACCATGTAACGATTCCTTTCGAATACCGTTAGCACCTCAAGTAATTGGGCATAAAGTTTCAAGCCGATAAATGAGAATTAATCTATAAGCTTCCTTTCGAATAGCTTACTAACTCCTAAACCGATTTCTCTTAATTTAGTAGCTAGCGTTCGTGTTAATATCTACTTGTTTAAACCGTTGTTAATGATTCCTTTCGAATATCATAAACTTATAATCAACTAAAGACCGGCCGATTAATTCGTTCCTATTTTAGTAAAAATTACGGATTCCTTTCGAATACCCGTTTTTAGATTACCAAACAAGAGTATAAACAATTTTAACAAGATAATTAAGATATTAACCCAAACGGATCCCCAATTAACCTCTAAGTATCATTCTAATTTCACACCCAAAACCTAACACATAAACGATCACATAATCCAAGCAAACGTACAAGGAAATTAGCTACTCATAATTGTAACAATAACAATCAAATATGTAAAAGTCATGATTCAATTGCAAGATAAAAGTGACAAAAGAGTAATACCAAACGTAAGTAACAAGATCCCAAATAGTCTCCAAGTACTAAACGAAATCGAAATAACAATTCGTGATGAAATACGGAATCAAAGATTGTTTTTAGGCTTTCAATGATATGAAAAAGACTAAAACAATGATAAAAAGATGATCTAAAAGTGTCTCCAACGTCTGGTATTTGTGGTGTGTTAATAGCCTCTCCATTTTCCATGATTAATAATTAAAACTGCCAAGTAACTGTCGAGCAGTCGAATGCGCCGCCAATGGTGGACTGGAGGCGCATTCCCACTTCCTATCGCCTGAATGCCCCGCCAATGGTGGACTGGAGGCGCATTCCCAGCTCCGAGCTGAATGCTTTGAGCTGTCCATCGAATGCGTCGCCTATCCTGCTACTTTGCCCATTTTCAAGTTAAACTCCACAAAACTCGTTCTTTTTGCTCCAAAAACACCTAACTCAATCCTAACACAAAACTTTACAAAACATAAGCATAAAAGGGCATTTCCATTACGTTTAGGACATAAAACACAATGAATATCGCGATAAAATAGTCATATAAATGAGCGATATCAAACCCCCCATACTTAAGCATTTGCTTGTCCCTAAGCAAATCTGACTCTAACCTACTACCAAGTTTACAAAACATACAACTTAAGAAAGATAGGGAATCACGGGCTCAAACATTTAACTAAATTCCGGTGTTAGAATTAAAGATATGCGTGAAATTGCTAGATCGTAAGACCGACTACAAACATCTAAAGCTACTAAATTACTTAAGTAAACAAAAACCGCAATTTACTAATATTAATTCCTAATTCTTCCCCTAGTTTAGATATGTCAAGATAATCACCCCCCTTAGTCCTCACTCTCCAACCGAAGTTAGAGCGATCAGCCATTACAGCCGACCCCTTACGCCTTACTTTCGGGGGAACCCTTAAAATATCACTAAGCATTTTCTTCATTTGAGTACTTCTTTCTTTTGAGAATTATTTGGTTAGTCTACATCTTTTAGCTTGCCTCTCACTTTCGTTCACTTCAAATACTATAGATTTATTATTATATGTTTTCTTTGAAGTGAACAAATATAACGGGATTTGAGTCTTCGTTATAGTGAGGATGAGTTCAAATTTGTTGACGGGAAAGACCTATGGCCTTTTTCTTCGCCTCTAATTCTCCAAGGGCTTAAGTAATACTAGGATTCCCCAACTACCCCCGAAAGGGTGCAAGGTCTAAAAGGGCTCGGTACTAAGGGTATCTAGCGATTATCTATCTTTTTTATTTTTCAGGGAAACTTAAGGAACTAACATTAGAAAACCTAAACTCTTATTTACAAGTATTTTATTAACTAAAGATGTTCCTAAGCAATTTCACGTTAAAGTACCGGAATAAAGTTAAATATACAAGCCCCTATCATTTTCCCTATCTACGTTTAGGCGTTTTTTATTTTTTTTTTTTTTTTTTTTTTTTTTTTTTTTTTTTTTTTTTTTAGTAAGACTCAAATGGGACAAAACGACACAACACGTAATGGATATATAGGAGGGAATTTAAAATAAGCCAAATTCCCGACGTCCCCCCCCATACTTATCTAACGCATTATCCCGAATGCGTTTCCAAACTAGAAATTAAAAGCTAAAAACTAAAAACAAAACGAAATAAAAATAAAAATAAAAGAAAAGGAAAGAAAATAAAAACCCGGGGTGCCTCCCGTAAGCGCTTTGTTTTTGTCTTGAGTCAATAGCTCGACTCGTTCCTCCGTTCACACAAACCAAATAATTTTGAAATCGAGGGTTCCCCCAATTTCCTTCCAAAACCAACTTCTCAACATGTTTCCAATGTACCTACAAACAAAAACATCAAACATAAAGTAATCGTTAGAAACATCTAGCTCGTTACGGGTTTTCACCCATTCGTCATGCCATCTCCTCGATTTCCGCATTTTCGAGTAATCTTTTCGCCCCCTCAATTCTCCAATATCTCCCCCACACTTGTGTTGTTCACTCCATTGCTCACTCGGCTTTCCATCCATTAACTTCCCCAAGTCAAAATATTCCTCGTTTTTGCAAGCTCCCAACTTTGGCTCCATAGCAATTTTCCGCTTCATGCTTACTTCACCCTTTTCCTCTACTTTGGTGACCCCCGGTTTCATTCCCAAATCAAAATACTCCTCAAAATCCTCCAAAGTGATGTTTACACTCAACGGGTTGTCAATCGCCACCATTTCCGACCCAATAAGCTCCTTTACTTCCAAATTCAAGCTTTTCTCCTCCATGGGTGTATTTGTGTTTGATTGTGGTGTCCCATCTTCAATTTTAATCATTGGTTCATCCCCCACTTCATTCTTTGCTTCTAAATTACATTTTCTGTCATTTTCGGGGTCTGGGGCCCTTTCGATGTTGAACATTTTCTCAAACTCCTCTAAGGTGATATCTCCATTGGGATTGCTATTTGAATCAACCGTAACTTCCAAACCTGTTCCAAGCAATTCGTTTAATTCCCCTTCACAACCGCTCTCGTTCTCATCCTCTTCCAATTCTTCTTCGAGAAATTCCTGCAAATCTTGGTTAAACATGTCATTATCAATAACATCCATTCTAAAACATGTTTCATGGGTTGAATATGAGTGTTTTTTAGATTTTTCATAAGTAAAATTTTCTCTATCGTCATCCACACCCAACGAAATTTCCCTTCTTTTCACACGGATGATAGCATCTGCGGTGTTTAAGAACGGTCTACCCAAGATTAAAGGTACTTCGTTGTCCTCCTTCATTTCCAACACAACAAAATCTACGGGAAACGAGAATCTACCTACTTGTACTAAAACGTTCTCTACAATGCCTAGCGGGTATTTGAAAGTTTGGTCTGCTAGTTTAATGCTCATTTTCGTTGGCTTTAAAACCCCCAAAGCCAATTTTTTATATAAAGAGTTGGGCATTAAATTTATACTAGCACCTAAGTCAGCTAAGGCATTGCAATTAAAAGTTTGATTAAAAGTGCAAGTAATTAAGAAACTTCCTGGGTCTTCAAGTTTTGGGGGAATAGATCTCTTCACAATAGCCGAGCATTCGACATTTAGGACCGCGGTGATTTTCTCCATGTAGCCTCCTTTCCCGCTTACTAATTCTTTCATGAATTTGGTATAATTAGGCATACCTGCAATAAGGTCAACTAAAGGAACATTAATCTTAATTGTTTTCATCAATTCAAGAAACTTTCCGTATTGCTTCCTTTTTTTCTCCTTCCTAAGCCGATGTGGATATGGAATATGTGGCTTGTATGGTCCCTTCACTTCGATTTCCAGCTCCTTTTCTTTGGTAGGAACCATTGGTTCCTTCCCGGGCCTAGACTCCATTTCAATCTCTTCCTCGTCCTCCGAATCGTTGTCAACAGGTTCAATGCCTCGCCTTTGGTCAACAGGCGGCGCATTCGTGGGATTCTGGGCATAAGGCGACGCCATTTCCTGGGTTTGGGGAAACGCATTCAGCTCGGTGCTTGGAATGCGCCGCCTATCACCCACTGGCGGCGCATTCGTGCTTGTTCCAGCACCGTTTTGATTTTTCTTGTTATTCAGCCCAGTTTCTCCAGTCCCCCCATACTTAAATCCTGATCGTGTAGAAATTGCACTCACATTCTCGTTCCTTTGATTAGGTATTTGGTACTTCGGCCCTTGACTCGATTGACCTCCTTGGTTGTTTGAACTGAATGGCCTCGGGTTGGGTTGGGTAGAACTTGGCATTTGACCCGTTGGTCGGTTTGAAAACTTCTCACTTAGCCTTTCAAATTTCCGTTCTAAGTCTTGTATATTTGCTTGAGTATTCCGTTGATTTTGTTCAAGTTTTTCGTTAAACCCCTTCATCGAATTTGCTAACAAATCATTGGTTGCTTTTTGGGTGTAAACGAAATCTTTCATCATTTCTTTGAAGTTCAAATCCCCCTCCTCATTATTTCTAAACTGATTTCTCCCCTCGTTTCTATTATCCCGGTTTCTGTCACCATACCCGTAGTTCGCGTAATTCACGTCTTCAACTTTTGGCTCACAATCCTCCGTGTAGTGCGGTCCTCCACACTTCTTACACCCGTTCCTAACTAAATGAACATCCTTCTCCAATCGACCCAATCTATTCTTCATTTCATCCGCTAATGATTTGATCTCGTTCACAATCTCGTTATTTCCACCACTACTCCCTTCAACTTGATTTACCGAGCCTCTTACTTTTCTATTTCTAGTGACCCGGTCCCTAGCAATTCGAGCTTGGACTTGGTCTTCCATCATCCGATGAGCCTCATTTGGTGACTTATATAAGAAACTACCACCACCCGCTAAGTCCAAGTCGTGTTGAGATCGACTATCCAAACTGTAATAGAAGATGTCTATGACTTCCTCCCGATCCAAATCATGTCCATGGCAATTTCTCAATAACTCCTTAAGTCTAACCCAAGCATCCGTTATAGTCTCATTATCCCACTGTTGAAACGACCTAATTTGATTTAGAAGCTTCCTACGCAGAATGGGTGGAAAGAAACGGGTCACAAAAAGCTCTCTCATTGCTTCCCAACTTGCAATTGAACCCGGTTCCAACTCGTTAAACCATGTTTTCGCTTCCCCCGTTAAAGATGATGGAAATAGACTCAACATTACTCCTTCCTCACGTCCCTCTCCATATCTAATCATCTTACATGTTTCCATGAAATTCGCCACATGCCTATGCGGGTCGGCCTTAAAATGTCCGTCAAACGTGTGGTCTTGAATCATCTTGAGGTGATGACCTTTAACGGAAAAGTCATTCCCCAAATCCGGTGCAACAATCGCCGACCCATTCGTTGGTGGTACTATCCGGTTCCTATTGATCATCGGTATGTCAAAAGGATTGGGTGGGTTGTTGTTGTTAATTAATGGTCTATCTCCCCCGCCTCCATTTTCTCCGTCTTCCATTTTTTTCTCAAAAACAACTTCGATTTCCTCCTCGGAAGAATTGTTTTCACTATAAACCACAGATGCGGCTGCTCCTAAACCTCGTTTCCTTAAAAGTTTTTCCGGATCAGAAAGAGGGCTGTGCACTTGTTTTCCTTGGGATCTCGTGTACATCCACAATCAATAATCCTGAAAATTCACAAAACTAACAAACAAACACCGTGAAATCTGTTCAACACAAGTAAATCAAACAAAACTAAAAACTTCAACGAAATCAAGTCCCCGGCAGCGGCGCCAAAAACTTGATGCGAAAAATCTAGTTTTCCGAAAATTAAACCTTTACTAGATTACGACACGGGCAGTGTACCCTTGTCAATTGTAAACAGTATTGGCAAATATCGGGTTCGAACACAGGGACTATTTATAGTTGATAATTTTAGTTTTATGAAAACACGTAACAAGTAACAAGTTGGTTTTAGTCTTAAGAAGACTTGCTTATAATAACGTTAAAAATACTTTAGAATTCAAATATGGATTAAAAGACGCTTGCTTGGACTGTTTACGAATATGTATTATTTCTTAGGTGTGAAAATGTCGATAAACTTCTAATGTAAAATCCTAAGTTCCTTTCGAATACCGGATTTCTCCAATTACCTAACCATGTAACGATTCCTTTCGAATACCGTTAGCACCTCAAGTAATTGGGCATAAAGTTTCAAGCCGATAAATGAGAATTAATCTATAAGCTTCCTTTCGAATAGCTTACTAACTCCTAAACCGATTTCTCTTAATTTAGTAGCTAGCGTTCGTGTTAATATCTACTTGTTTAAACCGTTGTTAATGATTCCTTTCGAATATCATAAACTTATAATCAACTAAAGACCGGCCGATTAATTCGTTCCTATTTTAGTAAAAATTACGGATTCCTTTCGAATACCCGTTTTTAGATTACCAAACAAGAGTATAAACAATTTTAACAAGATAATTATGATATTAACCCAAACGGATCCCCAATTAACCTCTAAGTATCATTCTAATTTCACACCCAAAACCTAACACATAAACGATCACATAATCCAAGCAAACGTACAAGGAAATTAGCTACTCATAATTGTAACAATAACAATCAAATATGTAAAAGTCATGATTCAATTGCAAGATAAAAGTGATAAAAGAGTAATACCAAACGTAAGTAACAAGATCCCAAATAGTCTCCAAGTACTAAACGAAATCGAAATAACAATTCGTGATGAAATACGGAATCAAAGATTGTTTTTAGGCTTTCAATGATATGAAAAAGACTAAAACAATGATAAAAAGATGATCTAAAAGTGTCTCCAACGTCTGGTATTTGTGGTGTGTTAATAGCCTCTCCATTTTCCATGATTAATAATTAAAACTGCCAAGTAACTGTCGAGCAGTCGAATGCGCCGCCAATGGTGGACTGGAGGCGCATTCCCACTTCCTATCGCCTGAATGCCCCGCCAATGGTGGACTGGAGGCGCATTCCCAGCTCCGAGCTGAATGCTTTGAGCTGTCCATCGAATGCGTCGCCTATCCTGCTACTTTGCCCATTTTCAAGTTAAACTCCACAAAACTCGTTCTTTTTGCTCCAAAAACACCTAACTCAATCCTAACACAAAACTTTACAAAACATAAGCATAAAAGGGCATTTCCATTACGTTTAGGACATAAAACACAATGAATATCGCGATAAAATAGTCATATAAATGAGCGATATCAGTATCCGTACGAGAAAAATATGGCGAAATCAAGGAAATCTCACAAACTCGTGAATACCTGTTCACGAGTATAGACAAAAATATGTGAAAAATAAAAATTATGTTATTTGATTATGGAAAACCTGTATATAGTAGCTCTTGGTGTCTAATATCATTCTCAAATTGATTCTACCTCCATCGGTAACCGTATTAGAAAAATATGGCGAAATCAATGAAATCACACAAACTCGTGAATACTTGTTCACGAGCATAGAAAAAAAGATGTGAAAAATAAAAATTATGTTATTTTATTATGGAAAACCTGTATATAGTAGCTCTTTGTGTCTAATATCATTCCCAAATTGATTCTACCCCCACCGGTATCCGTACGGGAAAAATATGGCGAAATCAAGGAAGTCACACAAACTTGTGAATACCTGTTCACGAGCATAGACAAAAACTTGTGAAAAATAAAAATTATGTTATTTGATTATGGAAAACCTGTATATAGTAGCTCTTGTTGTCTAATATCATTCCCAATTTGATTCTACCTCCATCTGTATCCGTACGAGAAAAATATGGCTAAATCAAGGAAATCACACAAACTCGTGAATACCTGTTCACGAGCATAGACAAAAACTTGTGAAAAATAAAAATTATGTTATTTGATTATGGAAAACCTGTATATAGTAGCTCTTGTTGTCTAATATCATTCCCAATTTGATTCTACCTCCATCGCTATCCATACGAGAAAAATATGGCGAAATCAAGGAAATCTCACAAACTCGTGAATACCTGTTCACGAGTATAGACAAAAAGATGTGAAAAATAAAAATTATGTTATTTGATTATGGAAAACCTGTATATAGTAGCTCTTGGTGTCTAATATCATTCTCAAATTGATTCTACCTCCATCGGTAACCGTATTAGAAAAATATGGCGAAATCAATGAAATCACACAAACTCGTGAATACTTGTTCACGAGCATAGAAAAAAAGATGTGAAAAATAAAAATTATGTTATTTTATTATGGAAAACCTGTATATAGTAGCTCTTGGTGTCTAATATCATTCCCAAATTGATTCTACCCCCACCGGTATCCGTACGAGAAAAATATGGCGAAATCAAGGAAGTCACACAAACTTGTGAATACCTGTTCACGAGCATAGACAAAAACTTGTGAAAAATAAAAATTATGTTATTTGATTATGGAAAACATGTATATAGTAGCTCTTGTTGTCTAATATCATTCCCAATTTGATTCTACCTCCATCTGTATCCGTACGAGAAAAATATGGCTAAATCAAGGAAATCACACAAACTCGTGAATACCTGTTCACGAGCATAGACAAAAACTTGTGAAAAATAAAAATTATGTTATTTGATTATGGAAAACCTGTATATAGTAGCTCTTGTTGTCTAATATCATTCCCAATTTGATTCTACCTCCATCGATATCCATACGAGAAAAATATGGCGAAATCAAGGAAATCACAAAAACTCGTGAATACCTGTTCACGAGCATCGACAAAAAGATGTGAAAAATAAAAATTATGTTATTTGATTATGCAAAATCTGTATATAGTAGCTCTTGGTGTCTAATATCATCCTCAAATTGATTCTACCTCCATCGGTAACCGTACAAGAAAAATATGGCGAAATCAACGAAATCACACAAACTCGTGAATACCTGTTCACGAGCATAGACAAAAAGATGTAAAAAATAAAAATTATGTTATTTGATTATGGAAAACCTGTATATAGTAGCTCTTGGTGTCTAATATCATTCCTAAATTGATTTTACCTCCATCGGTATCCGTACGTGAAAAATATGGCGAAATCAAGGAAAATCAAACAAACACGTGAATACATGTTCACGAGCATAGACAAAAACTTGTGAAAAATAAAAATTATGTTATTTGATTATGGAAAACCTGTATATAGTAGCTCTTGGTGTCTAATATCATTCCCAAATTGATTCTACCTCCATCTGTAACCGTACAAGAAAAATATGGTGAAATCAACGAAATCACACAAACTCGTGAATACATGTTCACGAGCATAGACAAAAACTTGTGAAAAATAAAAATTAAGTTATTTGATTATGGAAAACCTGTATATAGTAGCTCTTGGTGTCTAATATCATTCCCAAATTGATTCTACCTCCATCGGTATCCGTACGAGAAAAATATGGCGAAATCAAGGAAAATCACACAAACTCGTGAATACTTGTTCACGAGCATAGACAAAAAGTTGTGAAAAATAAAAATTATGTTATTTGATTATGGAAAACCTGTATATATTAGCTCTTGGTGTCTAATATCATTCCCAAATTGATTCTACCCCCATCGGTATCCGTACGAGAAAAATATGGCCAAATCAAGGAAATCACACAAACTCGTGAATACCTTGTTCACGAGCATAGACACAAAGATTTGAAAAATAAAAAATTATGTTATTTGATTATGGAAAACCTGTATACAGTAGCTCTTGGTGACTAATATCATTCCAAACTTGATTCTACCTCCATCGGTATCCGTACGAGAAAAATATGGCTAAATCAAGGAAATCACCCAAACTCGTGAATTCCTGTTCACGAGCATAGACAAAAACTTGTGAAAAATAAAAATTATGTTATTTGAATATGGAAAACCTGTATATAGTAGCTCTTGTTGTCTAATATCATTCCCAAATTGATTCTACCTCCATCGGTATCCGTACGAGAAAAATATGGCGAAATCAAGGAAATCTCACAAACTCGTGAATACATGTTCACGAGCATAGACAAAAAGATGTGAAAAATAAAAATTATGTTATTTGATTATGGAAAACCTGTATATAGTAGCTCTTGGTGTCTAATATCATTCTCAAATTGATTCTACCTCCATCGGTAACCGTATAAGAAAAATATGGCGAAATCAATGAAATCACACAAACTCGTGAATACTTGTTCACGAGCATAGACAAAAAGATGTCAAAAATAAAAATTATGTTATTTTATTATGAAAAACCTGTATATAGTAGCTCTTGGTGTCTAATATCATTCCCAAATTGATTTTACCCCCACCGGTATCCGTACGAGAAAAATATGGCGAAATCAAGGAATTCACACAAACTCGTGAATAACTGTTCACGAGCATAGACAAAAAGATGTGAAAAATAAAAATTATGTTATTTGATTATGGAAAACCTGTATATAGTAGCTCTTGGTGTCTAATATCATTCCAAAATTGATTCTACCTCCATCTGTATCCGTACGAGAAAAATATGGCTAAATCAAGGAAATCACACAAACTCGTGAATACCTGTTCACGAGCATAGTCAAAAACTTGTGAAAAATAAAAATTATGTTATTTGATTATGGAAAACCTGTATATAGTAGCTCTTGTTGTCTAATATCATTCCCAAATTGATTCTACCTCCATCGGTATCCGTACGTGAAAAATATGACGAAATCAAGGAAATCACACAAACTCGTGAATACCTGTTCACGAGCATCGACAAAAAGATGTGAAAAATAAAAATTATGTTATTTGATTATGGAAAACCTGTATATAGTAGCTCTTTGTGTCTAATATCATTCTCAAATTGATTCTACCTCCATCGGTAACCGTACAAGAAAAATATGGCGAAATCAACGAAATCACACAAACTCGTGAATACCTGTTCACGAGCATAGACAAAAAGATGTGAAAAATAAAAATTATGTTATTTGATTATGGAAAACCTGTATATAGTAGCTCTTGGTGTCTAATATACTTCTCATATTGATTCTACCTCCATCGGTATCCGTACGAGAAAAATATGGCGAAATCAAGGAAAATCACACAAACTCGTGAATACTTGTTCACGAGCATAGACAAAAAGTTGTGAAAAATAAAAATTATGTTATTTGATTATGGAAAACCTGTATATATTAGCTCTTGGTGTCTAATATCATTCCCAAATTGATTCTACCCCCATCGGTATCCGTACGAGAAAAATATGGCCAAATCAAGGAAATCACACAAACTCGTGAATACATGTTCACGAGTATAGACAAAAACATTTGAAAAATAAAAATTATGTTATTTGATTATGGAAAACCTGTATATAGTAGCTCTTGGTGACTAATATCATTCCCAATTTGATTCTACCTCCATCGGTATCCGTACGAGAAAAATATGGCTAAATCAAGGAAATCACACAAACTCGTGAATTCCTGTTCACGAGCATAGACAAAAACTTGTGAAAAATAAAAATTATGTTATTTGAATATGGAAAACCTGTATATAGTAGCTCTTGTTGTCTAATATCATTCCCAAATTGATTCTACCTCCATCGGTATCCGTACGAGAAAAATATGGCGAAATCAAGGAAATCTCACAAACTCGTGAATACATGTTCACGAGCATAGACAAAAAGATGTGAAAAATAAAAATTATGTTATTTGATTATGGAAAACCTGTATATAGTAGCTCTTGGTGTCTAATATCATTCTCAAATTGATTCTACCTCCATCGGTAACCGTATAAGAAAAATATGGCGAAATCAATGAAATCACACAAACTCGTGAATACTTGTTCACGAGCATAGACAAAAAGATGTGAAAAATAAAAATTATGTTATTTTATTATGAAAAACCTGTATATAGTAGCTCTTGGTGTCTAATATCATTCCCAAATTGATTTTACCCCCACCGGTATCCGTACGAGAAAAATATGGCGAAATCAAGGAATTCACACAAACTCTTGAATACCTGTTCACGGGCATAGACAAAAAGATGTGAAAAATAAAAATTATATTATTTGATTATGGAAAACCTGTATATAGTAGCTCTTGGTGTCTAATATCATTCCAAAATTGATTCTACCTCCATCTGTATCCGTACGAGAAAAATATGGCTAAATCAAGGAAATCACACAAACTCGTGAATACCTCACGAGCATAGACAAAAACTTGTGAAAAATAAAAATTATGTTATTTGATTATGGAAAACCTGTATATAGTAGCTCTTGTTGTCTAATATCATTCCCAAATTGATTCTACCTCCATCGGTATCCGTACGAGAAAAATATGACGAAATCAAGGAAATCACACAAACTCGTGAATACCTGTTCACGAGCATCGACAAAAAGATGTGAAAAATAAAAATTATGTTATTTGATTATGGAAAACCTGTATATAGTAGCTCTTTGTGTCTAATATCATTCTCAAATTGATTCTACCTCCATCGGTAACCGTACAAGAAAAATATGGCGAAATCAACGAAATCACACAAACTCGTGAATACCTGTTCACGAGCATAGACAAAAAGATGTGAAAAATAAAAATTATGTTATTTGATTATGGAAAACCTGTATATAGTAGCTCTTGGTGTCTAATATACTTCCCATATTGATTCTACCTCCATCGGTATCCGTACGAGAAAAATATGGCGAAATCAAGGAAAATCACACAAACTCGTGAATACTTGTTCACGAGCATAGACAAAAAGTTGTGAAAAATAAAAATTATGTTATTTGATTATGGAAAACCTGTATATATTAGCTCTTGGTGTCTAATATCATTCCCAAATTGATTCTACCCCCATCGGTATCCGTACGAGAAAAATATGGCCAAATCAAGGAAATCACACAAACTCGTGAATACCTTGTTCACGAGCATAGACACAAAGATTTGAAAAATAAAAAATTATGTTATTTGATTATGGAAAACCTGTATATAGTAGCTCTTGGTGACTAATATCATTCCAAAATTGATTCTACCTCCATCGGTATCCGTACGAGAAAAATATGGCTAAATCAAGGAAATCACACAAACTCGTGAATTCCTGTTCACGAGCATAGACAAAAACTTGTGAAAAATAAAAATTATGTTATTTGAATATGAAAAACCTGTATTTAGTAGCTCTTGTTGTCTAATATCATTCCCAAATTGATTCTACCTCCATCGGTATCCGTACGAGAAAAATATGGCGAAATCAAGGAAATCTCACAAACTCGTGAATACTTGTTCACGAGCATAGACAAAAAGATGTGAAAAATAAAAATTATGTTATGTGATTATGGAAAACCTGTATATAGTAGCTCTTGGTGTATAATATCATTCTCAAATTGATTCTACCTCCATCGGTAACCGTATAAGAAAAATATGGCGAAATCAATGAAATCACACAAACTCGTGAATACTTGTTCACGAGCATAGACAAAAAGATGTGAAAAATAAAAATTATGTTATTTTATTATGAAAAACCTGTATATAGTAGCTCTTGGTGTCTAATATCATTCCCAAATTGATTTTACCCCCACCGGTATCCGTACGAGAAAAATATGGCGAAATCAAGGAATTCACACAAACTCTTGAATACCTGTTCACGGGCATAGACAAATGTGAA